>VYZW01013486.1:107320-125771 GCA_013401315.1 Balaeniceps rex
GTAAGAAACTTCTTTTGTTTTCTAACAGTTCCTCTAATCAAAGCACACGACTGTTCTTTGTATCGCCGTTATGACCGTGTAACTGAAGAACCCTAAAGAAGTTTCTTACTCATGCAGAAAAGCAAGGGTTTCACCCTAACCACTTTAATGCTTTAGCCTAATAGCTGCCAGCTCTAATGACGTCTCTGTCTCAAAGTTCAGAGATATATGCAGAGCTGAGCTTAAGTCTTCTCTGGCTTCCTATCTGAACCACAGTGGACACCAGCCAGATACTAAAAAGAAAGTGTTGGAAGGTCAAAGCATTTAAAGCAGCACACCAAAACAACTTACCACCTCTGTAGGTAAAGCAGTGCGCAGCAAAGGACTGAACAAGCCATGTGTGGAATTGCAGCAATCAACTGAGTTTAGAGAATTTCCTAGCAGGGCAGAGTGTTTGTTAGTAGTTGTGTTTCTGTTTAGGTTGATTTACTTTTAAGAGAAAAGGCATTCTTTTTGAAACAGTAGCACATCGTAAAATAGAGAAAACTTTTCCCCGCATATTGTTTCCCATAATCGCCCTACACCACATAATTAGGGTGAGCTTCAGCTCTAATGAGTGATACACAAACCCACAAAACAGTCCCTTCTCCCAAATAATTACACTCAGCTTCTTTTCTCACAGACACACTCACATACCAAACTGTCTTTCACGGGAGTAGTTTAATTGATGTATATAGCTGTACAAGGTACAATTATACTTACAATCTCCACCACAGACCAAATTTTTACTTATTACAATGCATTTGATTGCTAGATGGAAAACAGCAGTAACAACAGAGTTTCAAAAAGAAAGCGTTGTGTGGCTCTGGAGAAAAAAGTTCCAAGTCAAAGCTTCTATGTATGTTACCCCATTGCTAGCCTGAATCATCTGTTAGAAGTCAGTAATCATGCTTTCATGTGACATTTCTCTACATAAGCTTAATCATTTGTATTCAAGTTGCAATGTACTTCATTTCCTACCTATCCTTCCTATCTCCTACCATGGTAGTGATCTTCAATCACAATTTCCAAGATCATGCGCATAGCATGAAACATGTTTTGTAGATCTTAGTATAATCAAAAGTTTTTTCTGGATTATCAAATAGTAATGCATATTTCTGTAACTGCTTACCTGAAAGATGAAGCTAAGGAAATATTTAATTTGGTCTTTAATGCAATGTGCCAGCCAAACCAAAATTATTCCAAGTCATGCTTTGTGAAACACTCCAAACCATTTTTCCTACTTCTAAGTCCAATACAAAATATGACTTTTCCTGTCTGTTAAAGCAAGCAAGCATTTGCAACGGTAACAAAACACTGCTGCAAGTGTCAAATGGACTAAATTCTACCTGCTGTGCATGTGTATTTTCCTACATGTCTTTTTTAACACAAACATGCACATACAGGCCCTGATCTAACAGACTTCTTACATATTCTACAGCAAAGTACACCAAGCATTGCCTCTTGAGCTCACAAGGCTGCTTGTTGGTGTGTCTAGGGACAAGCACATGTATTAGTGCGTTTCTCAACTGGGACAAAATTTCGTATTAATGAGCATGTGCTGCTTACAGATTGCACCCTGAGACACAGTTCCCCTCTGAGAATTAATTATTTAAATAAACATGCCAAATGGTTTCACATTTTAGCTTATTTTTTTCAAATAGGCACTTCATACTTCCATTTGCACCCACTGCCTCTCTGCAGCTTGCCATATAATGGGGGCAGGTGGGGCCAGCACTGAGCATTATGAGAAGACAACCCGTCCTAGGTTTCCAGAGACGAATTATCCACTTCAAAGCAATCTTCATTACTTTTAAAACTATTTGTATTTGGAAGTTTCACGAGAAGGTCATCCACTAATGTAATATTTTGTAGAAAACCACCCTCTAAAAATAGTTAATGCTTTTCTTTTTTAAGCTCTTCACCCCAAACAAGGCAAAACAAAGTTAACTCTCCTGTTCTTTGCAACATCACCTGGCTCTAGACAGTGGAGTGAATTGCTTCAGAACTTTAAAAAAAGAAAATTACCGTTTTTTGCTCTTAGGTTCCTTTACAGCAACCACCAAAAGTATCCAGTAAATCATGGTTAATTTTTAACTTTAAATACAGCACTGACTCAGCTTGCTTTGGGTGAAGAGTTTAATAAGCTCCTATTAATTGGAAGAAGTTCAGCTGAATGTAAAATCTTCAAATCAAAGATGCCTGCATTAGATGTCCACTGAGGCTCTTTTACTGCAACGGACTTTTTGTAAAATGAAATTGGCCTGCACAAAGCCTTTTGTCAAAAAAAGACCTATAACAAGGCAAACTGAAACTTCTCAGGATAGCTCGACTAACACACGGTCTACAGTAGAGAGTATGTAAACCATTTAGACAAGAAAGTCCAAAACCTCCAGCACTGGCAGCAGCGAGATTTGAAAAAACAATTCCTTAACGTGAAGTAGCCTAACACCTATGGAAGCTGTACAGGGCGAAAAGAAATCTATGCAATTATTTCACAGCACTGTAAATTAATTACACTTCCAATTTTAGGGATGCAGTTTTATTAGAATTTTGCACCTTGTTATAAAAATGCTGCATGAAACAATAAAGGAAATTCTCCTCTTCCTTCTAAAGGGAGTTTGAGGACTGTGTGCAGATCTTCATCGACAGCTGCTTGTACCAGACCACCAAAGCCACAGTGGCAAAATGATGCTCTAACAGTAGCTATACGCAGCTTCTCTTCCCTCGTTGTGGTAACTCCCCAACTGTTTTAGTAAAGGGCAGATGTTGTGCATGACCCAATTGAATACCCATTTTTATTTTGTTATGGCTTTGGGGAAGGAAGAGAGTGTTGCACGCAGAATTCAGCGTTGATTAAAAAGCACTAACATTTGGCTGAACAAAACCCAATTTAGCCCCCTGGGCCTGTCTGACCCACTAACCACTGCTTCCTAACTGCTTTGTGATGACAAAGTTTGCCTGAAAAATGCAGAGTTTGCAGAGAAAAAAAATATGACACTTACGTCAGTTTTGCAACATTTCCTTAATGACATTACTGTGAAAATCCCCATTCCCGCCCCCTCAAATTTATTGTTTTTAAATTACACATTTGTAACAAACACGTAACAACTCATGGAGCCTCTTTAGTGGCTGAACAGGGAATGCACGGAAGTATCAGATAGACATATTATGTCGCTCAAACACAGACAATAAATTTACAGCAAGATCTTGTTTCACTACAGGGAAAAGATGGGGGAAGAAGCACAGAGTATTTTGAGAATTTAAAATGTACTATCCCTACGTTATGGGACACTTTTCCTCCAGGCACTCTAAGTCTATCCAAATAGGTATCACCTACCAAAAAAAATGATCCCTGTCTTGTTTCCACAGTTTTCTTTCAGATACACTTCCTTAAAACACAGGTCTTTCATGTGTGTTGTAGGCTCAGGGTTTGCCTAGGGTTTGTGCTTTCCTATAGACCTGCAACAGCAAACCCTATACAAAAGAGAACACTGTAAAAAGCAGAGGCAGACAGCATGGAACATATTTAGCCTTTTTTTTCCCAAAGCAAGAGCAAAGGCAAAATCATGCAGTAAGAGAGGCATCCTAGCTACAGTTGAACTGCCTCTTGCAATACCATCACCAAGTTTATCAAGATCCGGTGCCGAACTTAAGTCCCAGTTCTAAAGCATGCGTGAAAAACAGCACCTTTTATTGGGGGAAGTAGATTTCCATTCCTCAACATGGAAGAGGGAAAATTTGAAATAAGTACCAGCCACTAAACCAAACAGTAAACAAAAGCCTCCAAAATAATAGCAGGTCTTGTGATTTTTTTCAGCATTCAAGGACTACAACAGACAATGGCTGGGCAGGAGCGCATCCCGAGAGTAAAGATTTTGTGGTGCTTAAGAACTAGACGCCTGCAGCTCTCTGAAGGATGCCAATCCGCCTCCTGCACAGAAAGTAAGGAGACAGCAGAGAGACCCCTTCTAAAGAGCATGGGACATCTTACAGTTAGTGGAGGCTAATGATGTCTTGCAAAAATGTGATTCTTAAAAAGAGAGAAGGGACTGTCACATTTAGAGATTATCAACGCTTAATCCTTTTACAGGACCAAAGAAAATTGTGTTTAGTGACCTCTAATTTCTCAGGCTTTCCAAAGATAAATTAGAACTTCCAAGGAAGAAACAGGGAAAAACAGCACAGCCCAAACACAGCCTCTCTGTACAACTAATAGATTTGCTTTCCTTTCCAATTGCTCCCAAGCTGAGGGGATGTCCAGTATGAGCCTTCAAACTGAGGATTAGTTTCATTTCACAACAGAGACAATCCTTTCAGAGGAAAAAAAAAATGCAGCATACCACAACGCACATTTCAAACATTTTTTCCACAAAAGACATTTCCATTTCTTGAGAGAAAGGCCTTTCTAGTGTAAGTATCCTGCTTGTCTAGATTAAAAAAAAATTCCTGTTTTTTGTTCTTCTGCCAACATCAACTTCTTAAACACTGTAAAAACAAACAATAGTGAAAAAAGAGTAATATTCGCTCCATCGCCAAAGGTCACAGGCATAGAGGGCCTTACCACACCACTGTACGGCGCAGCAGAACAAGGCAGGGGCATCAGGGCATCCAGGCGCTATACCGGAGAAGAATTTGGGAAACCATTTCAGCAGCTCCCAGTGGATCCTGTCTGAAAAATGCCTTGGAAAACAAGTAGCACAGCTGTAGCATGAGAGACCTTGAAACTAAGGCTCCATAGTTGTGACCTGATGACAAGACAATCTGATGCAAAATGCTTCTTTTCAAAAAAGCTTTACTGCAGTTTTTTTGATGAAAACCCATGTTCACAGTTTACCGTCCCCACAAAGAGGGCTATCATCTAGCTCAATGTGAAAGAAAACCATAATCAAGGGACTCTGAGCCCTCAAACTGACAGAGCTTCCATGGCTTGAGATTAAAACTCTCTTGTAGTCTTGCTTTTTCCTGAATTTTACACACATATTTAGAAAAGGCAATGCCCTTAAAGCCCAAAGGACTTGGATTTAACGCAGTAACTCCAAGCAGTCTGATTTTGTTAAGTATTTCAGATGCCCATGATACTGCAAATTCAGTACAGCTACACATGCAGTAAAGTTACCTTCTCAGTCCCCATTTTCTGCTCCCATAGTCCTGGCTTTCTGGAGATGGGCTAATGTGAGACCCTGGCAGCCATCAGCAAGCTCTGCAGTGGGCACTGCACCCCTGACAGAGTCCCACCAAGGCTTGAGGTACGTGTTAGCCAAGCTCTTGTTTTCTCTACAGAGATGAGTGGTCTCATCTAAACAGATACTACCCCAGCAGACGTTACTGAGCTGATGGAGTGGCAGGGGAATGAACATCACGGAAGGGAAGAGAAAGATTTAGCTAAGCCAAATACTGCTAGAATTAATAATCATGCCCTAATTCAAACCAGGCTCCTCTAAAGCAGTTCAGGTTCATTTTAATTACTCCACGGGTTTTTTTCTTGGCATAAACCAAAGGGGTTCACATCAGAACCACAGCAACCACTTGGGAGGCAGGAAGCTGCTGTGCTTATCCTATGAGTATCATGACCTGAATTAATTAGTATGTAGTGCTGCACACTTCCGTAAATCATCTCCAGTGCGTACATTCACGGTCTCACATCCAGGGTCACCATAGCTATGATGGAAACAAAAGACGGTGGTGAAGCTTGGTGGCGCTGCTGCCCTGCCTCTTCCACGTGCCTCCACATGGGCACAGCTGCCGGGGCTAACGTTTGGGAAGGTATTTTCTTGTGCAAATTCCTACCATGCATGCTACAGGTAAGCCCACACACAGCTTCATGAAAAGAGACAGCAGGAGACAGAGCTCCCAAGCAAAGCTGGAAATGAAAAAGTCTGCATGCTAAGTGTGCGAGAGATCGAGTTAATAGCCAATTTAAGGTCACGTGAACAGACGCAAGTTTAGGTTACTATATGAACTCTGATAGGAAAGAAACTATACAGCCCAGCCAGAACACTACCAGACATCCACACTGAGCAGCTTTTGCCCTAGTGCATACAGGGGGTGTTGTGATTACCCTCAGATGCAAAGCCACCTAGTCCACTGGGCTTATTATAAATGAAGTGTATATCAGCAGTATACACAAACACCAAGGAGGACCCTTTTATCCAATGTTACTATTACATCTGAAAAAAAGTCTTTTCCACTGCATTCCGTAAACAAACAAAAAAACAGACACCAGGGAAAAAAGAAAGCTTGCCTTGTTTCACACTAAGCCCAGAAAGGCCACACAAGCACCACCCTCAAAACCCACTGTGGAAAGGATCGAAGATGCCCAAGCCATGCCTTACACTTTGTCCTGCAGCCACAAAACCCCCTGATCATGCTGGTCTCCCACACAAAGGACGCTGACAGCAGGCACAGAACTAAGAAGAGCTGTAATCTTGCTCTCCTCCTCTCAAGCTTCATGTTTTGTATCATTAACTTCAGTGCTTAAGAGAAACACAGCTGTCTTGGCAGGTCATGCTCAAGGAAGAAAGGCGGTTTCTAATATAATAAGTGCAAAAGCTCCTTAAAAGCTGTGATGACCTAGGGGAAGGATTTTAAATTAATTGCCACTATCTCCTAGCAGGAAGCACCGGCATGGTACATCCTGAGTGCTGTGGGAGGCCAGGGATGGAGGTTGTCACCGGGGTGCTCTTCCCAGCTGTCCCATTCAGGACAAAGCGGGGCACGCAGCAGCTGCCTGAAGGCTTTAAGTGTCACAGCTCCAGCCATGTCTGCCACCTAAGAGTGAAGGCTCCTGCTGCAAGTCCACTCATGACTATGGAAGTCATCTGAGCACGCAACATCAAAAGCCTGAATGTCTCTGGGACCACACATAGCAGCTCAGGATCAAATCAGTTTTGGGATACTACTGTGATGTCAGTGATTTAGCCTGACACAAGAAAATACTGTTAAAATGGCAAATAAACATAAGATCAACAAGGCCAAGTGTAAGGTCCTGCACCTGGGTCGGGGCAATCCCAAACACAGATACAGGCTGGGCGATGAGTGGATTGAGAGCAGCCCTGCGGAGAAGGACTTGGCGGAGGGTATTGGTGGATGAAAAACTGAATATGAGCAGGCAATGTGTGCTCACAGCCCAGAAAGCCAACCGTATCCTGGGCCGCATCAAAAGAAGCATGGCCAGCAGGTCAAGGGAGGTGATTCTGCCCCTCTACTCTGCTCTGGTGAGATCCCACCTGGAGTACTGTGTTCAGATCTGGGGTCCCCAGCACAAGACAGACATGGACTTGTTGGGAGTGGGTCCAGAGGAGGGCCACAAAGATGATCAGTGGGCTGGACCACCTCTCCTGTGAAGACAGGCTGAGAGAGTTGGGGTTGTCCAGCCTGGAGAAGAGAAGGCTGTGGTGAGACCTTGTAACAGCCTTCCAGTACCTGAAGGGGGCCTACAAGAAAGCTGGAGAGAGACTCTTTATCAGGGAGTGTAGTGATAGGATGAGGGGTAATGGTTTTAAACTGAAAGAGGGGAGATTTAGATTAGATATTAGGAAGAAATTCTTTACTGTGCAGGTGGTTAGACACTGGAACTGGTTGCCCAGAAAAGTTGTGGATGCCCCACTCCTGGAATTGTTCAAGGCCAGGTTGGATGGGGCTCTGAGCAACCTCATCTAGTGGAAAGTGTCCCTGCCCATGGCAGAGGGGTTGGAACTAGATGATCTTTAAGGTCCCTTCCAACCCAAACCATTCTATGATTCTATGATTTCTCTCCTGTGTTTAAACTTGGGTAAGGAGAAGAAATCTCTCTCTGCAGAGATCTAATAACCAGACGCAAATGCAAAGCACAAGTGTTGGAGCAATGAAGCATATGCAACGAAAAGCTTGACATATTTTCTGAGTAAGGCAATAGAAAACATTTACTTTATTTACAAGGTCCTAACATAATGGACGTTTCACACATGCAGAAGATGACAGACTACTGACCATGTGGGAAGTGGGCACAGCAGTCATGCTCACAAACACGTATGGAAGGAAAAAAGCACGCTTCCCTCCTACTAATCTTACCATCCTCTCCCCTAAAAAAAAAAANGTTGGGAGTGGGTCCAGAGGAGGGCCACAAAGATGATCAGTGGGCTGGACCACCTCTCCTGTGAAGACAGGCTGAGAGAGTTGGGGTTGTCCAGCCTGGAGAAGAGAAGGCTGTGGTGAGACCTTGTAACAGCCTTCCAGTACCTGAAGGGGGCCTACAAGAAAGCTGGAGAGAGACTCTTTATCAGGGAGTGTAGTGATAGGATGAGGGGTAATGGTTTTAAACTGAAAGAGGGGAGATTTAGATTAGATATTAGGAAGAAATTCTTTACTGTGCAGGTGGTTAGACACTGGAACTGGTTGCCCAGAAAAGTTGTGGATGCCCCACTCCTGGAATTGTTCAAGGCCAGGTTGGATGGGGCTCTGAGCAACCTCATCTAGTGGAAAGTGTCCCTGCCCATGGCAGAGGGGTTGGAACTAGATGATCTTTAAGGTCCCTTCCAACCCAAACCATTCTATGATTCTATGATTTCTCTCCTGTGTTTAAACTTGGGTAAGGAGAAGAAATCTCTCTCTGCAGAGATCTAATAACCAGACGCAAATGCAAAGCACAAGTGTTGGAGCAATGAAGCATATGCAACGAAAAGCTTGACATATTTTCTGAGTAAGGCAATAGAAAACATTTACTTTATTTACAAGGTCCTAACATAATGGACGTTTCACACATGCAGAAGATGACAGACTACTGACCATGTGGGAAGTGGGCACAGCAGTCATGCTCACAAACACGTATGGAAGGAAAAAAGCACGCTTCCCTCCTACTAATCTTACCATCCTCTCCCCTAAAAAAAAAAAAGTGTTAAGGATCAAGTATTTTAAGAAGGATTACAGTAGACGAGAACTTAAGCAGGCATGATGGTGTTTTTTGAATCCATAAACCTGCCTTACACCACAGGAAAGACGAAGGAATGCTTTGGGAACTCACGTTTTGGCTGGATAACTGCTTGTCTCCTTCTGCGTCTTCTTATGAAGTCTGTATAAGACCCTCCTCAGGAGTCCTCCACAGGGACCCATTTAGCATGCCAGACAAGAAGTAAGGAACAGAGATACCACCTTTCCAAGTAGCTCATAGGGTTTCTTTTGTTTCATTGTTTGTTTTAACAGAAACCCAGGTATTGTTTCCATTCTCAACCCTCAGATAAACTCTAACAACCGTGTTGCAAACAAGGAATATTCCTAATTCTCTAACCCATTTGAACAGAATTCTTTCTAAGAGGGTAGGTGGACTTCAGAAAGTACATTGCCATCCTACAGCCAGTACACCGTCCAATTTGGCAAGTATCTCTACATACAAAAAACAGCAATGCTATCTAAGATCAACTAGTCAAGCATGAAAGAAAGTAGATTCATCAACTAAATGCATTTTGTAAGGGGAAGAAGCAGCTAGCACTGACTGTCACTACACTGGTATCTTCCTGAATTTTTATTTTGTGTGTTCTTATAACAACAGAAAAAAGATTCAGTGTGCAGTAATTAACACATTTATATGTCAGGTTTTAATAGCAGCTGGGACATTCCCATTAGCCTTGGCAACAACATTTAATATTCCACGTGCAACATGACCTTCTGTCGCTGGGGAAACAGAAAGCCAAGCCTCCAACTTCCCTCCAGTAATGCACTTAATTTTTCTTTAAGAGAGTGCCTCCTGACTTTCTGGGGTTTTTAAAGCTGTTTCTCCCAATGCCCCCACTGTTTTCTATCTCTAGTAGAAGTACAGCACTTACTTTGAAACAGATAAAAGCTAGCAGCTATCACAGAGAGACATCATTTATGGAAAACACACCTGCATGTGCCCAGTGTACCATCGGATGGTATCACAGCCCTGCTCATCATGCATGCAAAACTGGCAAGTGCTCTTGGCCACCATTTCAGGGAGAAAGCCTTCAGTGGAGGACCAAATGCCAAGAGGAATAAGGGAGGCAGGGAACCATCTATCCACACACATACCTCTGCCCACAAAACCTGGCAGAAAACAGCTGAGAGGGAGGGAAGAGGTTCGGCACTTCCTCTCTACGAGGATGATGGAAAGAGCCTAAGCCATGCTGCGGAGCTGACCATAATGGGGAAAACATTCAGCAGCTCTTATGACGACAGCCATGGGAAACCTAAGAAAATCCAGAAATAAAGTTTTACAGGAAAATAAAATCATTTTAATGAAATTTGCAGACTGTTTAAGGCTAAAAATCATTCAAGTCTTGACTCACGCTGCTACCTCATTTGTGTTTTGTTTCAGTTCCACCCACTCCCCAAATACTTACCTTCAGTCTGCCATGGGTACTTTAAATTAGCATTTTCAAGAGGTTTTTTTTACTTCTTCCTGGTTCTTTTCTGCCTCCCTGAGGTTTCCACTGAGGAATAAGAGGAATTCAATATGTGGTAGATTACAACAATTTCTCAAACACGGTGTTGCAAGCATATTAGTGGCAGATAAGATGAAAAACCTCAAAGAATTTCAGGAGGAGGTTAAAGATTAAGTATCTATTATATGCTTTTCATAGCTCAAATCTGAGGGGAAAAACAGGTATTTTCAAACTGTTCAGAATAATTTAAAGTGAAGGACTAAAAATTACAGGCTATAAAAAGCAAAATTACTTAACTGGCTATTTTTCATTCCATGTCATTATTTCTTTAAGTTTCCAGACATTATCTGAAATGGGGGATTTTCATCAGATAATTACCAAGCATGAGAAATTGCCACTTTAATTTCAGCATGGAATGGGAGAAATGTCTAGAGTGAAGGTATACGCTGCATGAGGGAAATCATTACTAACATGGGCTACATCAGTCGCGCATAGCAAAGCCCCCTCTGCACTGCATTCCTTGTATTTGCTTACGTAAAATTCTGGCTCAATGAAACAGTTACCAGCTTTAGTACCTAATAACTTCACTGGCTGGGGAGCAGGCAATAATAGATGATGCACTAGATTCTGTTACGTTCCCCTGACATGGTATGACAAATATCTCAGAGATTTCAAGAGATTTCAAGGCTTTTGTACTGGTGCCCATCGCAGAGCCTAAGCAGATGTTGCATGAAGTGTTACTGTTCATTACACCTTGCAAGCTGTGGGCTCTTGACAGATGTGCTGGAGCAGATCCCTGTCCTTGCACCAAAAGTTCTCAGCTCCGAATACTCCCAACTAGTCATCTTTCCTCCTGACTTATTTTTTTTTTGTACATGCCTAAGCAGCTCAAGAAAAGTATTTAATTTCCCACAGGGGAGGTCCCATGTGGCAAACTTATTTTCAGCTGTGCGCCTAACGAATACAACAACTCATTTTACACTTTTGTTTGGGAAAGCGCGTGACATTTATGTCAGCACAGTTCTGGTAACAAAAGCGTAAGTTTACACACAAACAGCAGTCATTTAAAACCTTCCAGAAGTTATTCCTCAAAAAAAACCCCCAATAGATACACAAAAAACAGCCAACAAGAAAATGAAAATTAATAGAGAAGTTAGGAAAAAGTACTGAAGATCCAGCCAGAGCTCTGCACTTATTGAGACTTGCAGAGTGTTTGTCGGCACAATGCGTGCCCAAGACTTCACTCCAGCAAATCCTGACAGAGGTTCCCAGCATCTAGAATTTAAGCAACTTTAAAAAGACATCTTAAGTTGACAAAAGCACTCTCTTATGTTGCAAAACACTTGTGTCCCATCAGAAAGTAAAACATACATAAACCCATGGAGTTTAAAAAAAAAAAAAAAATCAGTGGGAAATCTCTCTTGAATAAGGTCAAACAGCAGCTGCTCTCCCAGGCAGGCTCAGAAAGGGCTCAGGCAGGAGACTGAAGGCAGCCAGCGCTCACCTTCACCCAGCAGCTTCACTGATGCACACTCAGCATTAGGACTGAAAAGCCTCAATGAATTTTCTAGCATGAACTGATAAAAATGTAGACTAAAAGGTAAAGCGAAAACCAGACATCGGCAAGCCCCAGCTAGCTGTGCCTTGCTGGCAGCACAAGGAAGTCAGATTCCTCCTCAGTTAGCCATCAGCGGCAGGCTCCACAGCTCCAGCTCAGCAAAACCGCCAATAAGCCCAAACGTACGTTTCCAATATTAAGAAAACCAGTGCACTACTCAAAATGTAATCCTCCTCTGGCTGGACTCCCATCATTTACTCTGTTTTTTGGTTCTCCAGACCAGCTGCATTGTTAACACAAGGTGTCCTTTCTACTCACCAGCCCACAAACCAGCACCTGGAAGGCAAACCAGCTCCTTCCTTACACCCGAGCCACTAACAGAGCAAGTTTTGCCCTGTTTGCCTTCAGTGTAATCCCAGTCTCCAGTTCATGTATGCTTTAGACTGGGGCAATTCTTGTATTTCATTGGCATTGAAGGAATGTATGCAAAGACAGAGTTTTAGGCTGCAATATGCAATGATTACTCTATGCTCTTAATAAAACATTAAAAAAAAAAAACACCATAAAATTATGAAGGCTGTGTCTTACGTTGGATACTCCAAATCAGTTCATAACTTCAAGAAGTCTAGTCTTCTTCATGACCCAGGTCCCAGCTATCTTTGAACCACAGTCCTTTTCAACATTCTTCCCCCCAGGCAAAAAAAAACCCCAAACACTAAGTACAAACACATTCGTGAAAGTCGTTTTCTGTACATATAACTTTAGGCTAAAATTTCCAAGCGTCACGTGCACTCAACTATCAAAGCATAAAACAAACACACACAAAACCGACATACAGCAACGCACTGAGGTTTGTACCACTCGATAGCTCTGTGTCAGGAACATCTTTCTATTAATGAAACATAAGCTCCATTCACATTTTGAAATTGCTGCTAGTCAAACAGCTCCAAAACCAGGAAGAACAAAAGATCTTGAATTCTCATAGTTCTTTGTGTTGCTTCTAAATGTTTCCCAAGCCGCAACTCCACATGCAAGCTTTTGAGCCTAAAACCCAAGAGACAAATAATTATGGAGAGAGAGACTGCCAAAGCACCAAGACAGAGCAGCAATAGAAAGTAACAAACAGCCGAGGACTAAGTGGTACATACGATGCTATCTATTTGTTACACTGAATGGTCAAATCTCCTCCACGGTTTTTCACTGTGTTTACAGGGGAGGGGTGACAGGGAATTTTGACAGGCACAGCCACCCTGGCACCCCAGCTCATTCATGCCTACCTGCAGAATAAAAGTTGGGAGAGGATCAGGAGACATGGATTATGCCCCCAGTACTGTCATGCTGAGTTTGCTTCCTCTGGGCCACAGGCTACGTTGCACACGACCTGGAAGAAGCCACCTTACAAGATGGACAAGAGCCACCATGGCTCTGTTTCGTCCTTTGCCCATTGTGGGTATTGACCCAGTAAACCTCCCAGCGCATGCTTCTGCATCTGTGGAGACCCTCACAGGCTCAGCTGAGACTCATTACTTTAATACAACTACCTTTGATGTCCCACATGGAGACTAAACTATCTTTCCTTACATTTGCTCACCACAACTCAAACCCAGAGGCACTCATACCCAAACGTATTTTAAGAACCAGCCAGGAGAACAGAAAGGATTTTTATTTCCCTGGGCAGCTCAAACCAATCCAGCCACAAGCACGCTGAGGCAAACCCCCACCACACACCCTACCAGACTGGCACTCCAGCGAGATGCCGTGTGCTCCATCGGGAGTGAGCCCTGACCCCACGCTCCAGGGTAAAAAGCACCTATGTTAAAAGTACACTATAAGCAAATACATACATCCTCCACAGCATTAACACTGTGGTGCCATGAAGGGTTCAAAGTTTTTGCAGGTAGACCTGAGAAACTTGCAAGAAGGTGGCTCCCACGTCTCCGTGCAAGCTCTAGGTCCCCCAGGGGGAACAGCCCAAGGAGCTGCACAGAGGAGCAAGGTGATGTGCAGCCCGGGCAGGTGCTGGGGATGCCTTCACAAGGACCAGGTGCGTGCGTGTCTGAGGAGGGGTGAAGGGCACACACAGCTAGAATGCACACAGGGGAGGTCAAAAAGAAGAGAAATCCAGGCGTTTCAGTGGGAAGAATGGCCATCGTGGGGAGTGTGGTAATGTAACAGCTCACAGCAGCTCCCTCTGCAAACGCTTTACCCCAGTGAAATTTCACTGGATACGGTGCTCTTGCCCTTCTAGAAAGATAACAACGCATTTACATCCAAATACCATCAGTGGAAGTACAATACGCGCAGTGATTCCGTGTCTGGCTGTACCAGCTGTGTATCTCAGGGAAAACAAAATCCTCGCCACGGGAACATGCACCCACTCAGGGATGACACGATGCCGCTGCATGAGGAATAAAGAAAATACCAAGAAGTGGGCTTAGCTGGGTTTATTTTCAATTTATTTTAACCTTATCCTGAAATGGACTTTGGACTTATTTTTTAGAGTAACGACTTTAGATATTACTAAATATTGCTCAGAGAAGTTGCGGATGCCCCATCCCTGGATGCTCCATCCCTGTAAGTGTTCAAGGTCAGGCTGGATGGGGCTTTAAACAAGTGAAAAGATGTCCCTGACCATGGCAGGAGGGTTGGACTAGATGATCTTTAAAGGTCCCTTCCAACCCAAATCATTCTATGATTAGATAGCATTAATTTTAAAAAGCAAAGGCTATAGAAAAAATACTGTATTAAAAAAAAGACGCTTGCAGCATGACAACTGCTGGCATAATAACACATGGAAGCAAACTTGAATTATTTTTCTTAAGCCAGGTATCTCTTTTTCGAGTCCTTTAAACATTGAAAGTGACCTGTAGATTTCAATTGGTTTAAGAAATTCTAGAAACACTCTGAAAAAGACAGATAGTCAGACACTGCCACAGTTCACCCTTCCCAGGGATGCAATCTATAATCCAGTATGTTTTTCTGAAACGTAACATTTCAAGATCTATCAGACATATCATAATTCACACACGGGACAGCAGATTTCCTATATTACTGAACCGCACATTTAGAAAGAGCAAAAGGGTTGCAAATATGGTGAAAACACGAATTGTTTAGGTTACTGGGAAATATCTGAAATGCATAACATTTTCTCCTCCACCTCCTTCTCAGACAAGAAGGATTACAGTGAGAAGGCAAAATTACGTACTTCTTAATAGCCTAAGCAGGTGTTGTGAAGATAGAGGAAGGGCAGCAGTATAATATTCTATATTTCACAAGTTTTAAGAGAAGATAAACTTAATATTAGTTTCTTTTCTTATAGGAATGAGGTTAAATATACTTAAGAGGTGCAAGATTTAACAGAATATGGACTACACCACTTGGCAATTGAAATCCAGCCACCCCTAATGACCGATACTAATCAGATTTTACTATTACTGTGACACACAAAAGATTTCAGCTCCCGCCTGAACAAAGTGTATAGCTGAATAGAAAGAAAGAGGACTGATTCTCTTCCAGGGTTTGCCCCCAGCTGTTTATAAGAAGAAAGGCTGGTTTAGGGAATATTTGAACCTACTTCAGACACATTTCACATAAAAGCGAGGACCGTTTCTATAGGTGGTAGAAGCCCCTAAGGTGGAACTCCTGAGATTACTGCCTACGAGGAAGGGATGGGTCGCTCTGGGGTGCAGGGATGAGCTGGGGGGATGCAGGAGCAAGCACTGCTGGGGGAGCTGGATGCACTGCGGAAGGCGTGAAGGACAGGGCAATGGCCCTGGGAGCTCCTGGTTTTGCAGGCTCTGCGAGGCAGCAGCTCCTGCACAGGGACTGCAGAGAGATGGGACGCAAACCCACATGAAGATGGGCATCACTTTGTCCCCTGTTTGTGCACAGTGTTCTCCTCAGTATCTCTTTTTTAAAAAAACTAACCAACTGAAACATAACACATGTACCCACTCTGCTCCAACCACTTTTCCTGTCTGAAAGCAACTGTTTGGGGAGTAAAAAGAAGAAAAGGTGTAAAATTATGAAAACACACAGTTCCCAAGAAATGACACTGTATCGTGCTTTTGAAACTTTTAGGAACAAAACCCTTTTGCATTTTTTGTTCATTTTGTAAGGCTACAGCCCCCCCCACCTCCTAGACAGGACACTATGTTTGGGAGAGTGTGTGCCATGATGTCAGACGCCAACAGGTCTTGCATGAGATGCACAAAGCACCATGCTGGTTATCACTGACGACCCTCCAGCCAACGCAAACCCTCACTGGTGTTGAATGCAACGTGCCCAACTTTCAGAAGCACTGAGGGAGCCAAAAGCCGAATGAACATCAATGGCCGCAGTGGGCTCTCAGCACCTCCAAAAAGAAAAAAGGGGAAAAAAAAAAAAAAAAATCAGCCNCCCAAAAAAAAAAAAAGGGAAAAAAAAAAAAAAAAAATCAGCCTCAGCAAGCCAGTCACACACAAAAGTTTTGTGCAAGCAAGGACAATTCAAACGGTCCTAATGAGAAGCAGTCGAATACATCCTTGCTGTTGGATCAGGAAGCTCGATACAGTGCCGGGGCTCCAAACAAGTCCTGGTTAGACGGTCACATCAGCCTCAGCCTACCTAACGCCAAGGCAGCAGTTATGCAATGGCATAAAACAAAACATCGTATTCATGAGGGACTGGATCCCCAGCTGACAAAGGCTTCTTTTTGTGACTACTTTTTGAAGTATTTCATGTGAAATTTGTGCTAGAAGTCCGCTCCCCTGACTGACCACGCCACCATTACCCAATCAGGCACGGCTTGATCATCCAGCAACATTTCTAAGCAAAGAAGTCGACAGACCTTGGAGTTTTGTCCTATTATCACCATTATTAGCAAAATGATCAAGAAATGTTTTCTTCTCTCCACTCCCCTTTTCCCAACTGTTACATTCAGGACAAGACATTCTATACGGACATAAAACATACATTTCACACACTGTTGCAGATCCACAACTTGCAAGACTAACTTTAGTGTTTTTCTAAGATTTTACAGCTAAAATAAAGATTTGCACCCACAAAGATTTCAAACACCTGTTTGATTTCAAACCCCTAGCAACTTAATTTACTGAAGAAAAATCAGTTTCATAGACTTAGCGGCAATGACACTTAAGAACAATTTTACATGTGTTATCAAATAAATTGTATTCCCCCCCCAAATAAGATGTTGTAATCCAAAGAATACAATTCTCTTAATAAGACACTTGAAAACATTCCTTTCTCTTCCATCCCCATTCCAAGATTTATTTGACATCAATCCATGGCAGTGAAGTAGAAGTGTATGTTAAGAGGAGGATACTAAGATATAGACATGGGAGAGGCTGTCAACTTTACAGTTTCATTTAATATCAAAAGTTCACAGAGGGAAAGCATAGTCTAAAAAGTGAGTATCAGAACATGCACGCAAAAAATGGTGCCAGTAGCACAGCTGGTTTGTTTGTTTCAGCCTTCAGAGCCGCAGAAGCAGTAGGAATGTGTACTTTAACATGCATTGAAAGAGGTGTTGGGAAACTTCAAAAAAGCTTAGTAAAAAGACCGTAATACTAAAGGAGTCTGATCTTCACTGAGCTAGGGAACAAACCAGTTAATAAGCATTTAGAAATTAAGGAATTAGGTGATGCAAATTAATTTAACAAAGTAGCAACCGTAGGAATTCTGTCAGCTTCCTTTGGCTTTGGCTGAGTAATTAATTCTTTTTTTTTTTTTCTCCTTCTTAATTAAAACCAGAGACAGTGCCAGCATCAGTATGTGCATATTAACAAACAGGCACGCACTGATAGCTCTGCTTTAGCAGCTGCAACCTCTAAGCAATAATACGCCACTGGCAAACTGGACCAAAGATGCAGCTGTATTTTTCTATCCTTTTTTTTTTTTTTTCCTTTTTTTCCAAACCTCATAACTTTCATTACAGCTCAATTAATTTGGATCTACTGTTGGTTGAAAGGAAACCTCACAGGAAGCAGCCCATGCTAAAAGGCCCATGCAAAAAAGGATGCGAACGCTGAAGGTGTTGACCCATGTGCGTGACGCATCCCTCCCTCGTCGGGGCCTCGCTTCTGCTCATGTCAACGCACTCGTGCAAGTGCTCCCCTCCCCATAAGTTGCGAACAGGAGTCGCCACTTTCCATCGACGCCCAATTCCCTCCACGGCACAGACCCCAAGCTACAAGAGGGAAGCGCGCACCACGTTATCCCAACGGCCCACGGGATTCCCTAACGCTCACGCCCGAATGCGTTATGCCCGGCACACGGGCGCACGCAGCGCTTCCCACCTTGAAAAGGCACCTCCACTCGCCTCCCTGTCCCCCGAGTTCATTCCTCCTCCCCCGAACCACACTTCACCCCCCGGCAAAACCCGAACCGCACCCCAGCGGACCCGCGTTTGGCGCGGAAGGGCTGAGCGGGACCCCCCGCCCCACCCGCCCTCGGCCCCGGGGGGAAGCCGGGCCGAGACCGAGTCGCTCCCCGGCGCGAG
>VYZW01013486.1:126535-144013 GCA_013401315.1 Balaeniceps rex
CAGCCGCCCTTGCCCTCGCCCGCCTCCGGCCCGCCGCCTGGCCCTGGTGCCGGGGTGACCCTGAAGCTAGGGCTTGCTTTCGTGTGCTGGCCCCTGTTTTCCTCCGGTGTTTTATCATTCGACCTCAGAAGGCTTCCAGGAACGAGCGCCCCGGGGCCAGGCAGGACCGCTGCCCTGCTCTGCCTCAGGTGCTTGCCTGGGAAATGGGGCTAAGGGCACCCTTGGCCTTCAGAGGCGTCTGCTTCTTAATGTTTCTCCGTGGCAATGGCAAGAGCACTGTGTGAAGTATGTGAAATAACATAGTGTTATTTCATTAATACCTATATTTGTGTTCAACACTGTGGTTCTTACCTTCGCAGCCTCTTCCGAACCCGTGAATTCCACTTTACAGCGTTACAGAGCGCTGCTGTAGCTGCCGCTTGAATGATGTTCCAGCCACACAACCTTGCATGACTCTGCTTGCAGTGACTTTTTCATTTCTTTAAACACAGTGAGAAACGTATCTTCGCTTTTGGGAAAACCAGTGAAGGGGACCCCTGACCGGGTAGTTTTGGGGTGTACAGGCGGCTTCTCCGCTAGGAGGTTACCAGTAAAACCCCTCCATACCTAGACGTGTTGGGGGGGAAATAACTGTGTCGCACAGGAGTAAGCTTTCACAGACGCAGACGATGGGTATGGAAGAGAGTGGCAAAGTCAGCTTTTTCAGCTTAGTTGCTTTTCTAAGTTGGACTTTTACCCTCAGAGCGGTTTGAATGCTTCAGATGCAAAGGCCAGCTCTGCAGACAGAATAAATGCATCTACAGTGACTAGTATCAATCAGATTGTGCTGATTTACGTTAATTGGGCACTGGGCATGCATTTCCTTTGCCTTTGTCACAATAATAGTATCCTAATTTTCTGTTATTTACGTGAAGTACAAGGATATATTTCAACTTCTCCCATGATTATTAACAAATTGATCTATTAAATTATGTAACCATATTATTCCCCTCTAAATGAGATCGATTGCTTAAGAACATATAATAAAATACAAAGGCAAAGGAGTGACAAAAGTGTGAACACTAATTTTCAGGGAAATTGGTTCGTACTTTGCAATTCCGGGACCCTGCTCCCGAAGAAGCATGTGTCTGCGCTCACATATAAAGTTGCAAAGTTAAAGCTGTGGTTTGTTTTCCATTAAAAGAAAAATCCCAGTCTCTCGGGCCAAAATCATCTGAGGCTTTCGCATCGATTAAGGAACGTAGACATTTTTCCAGTAAGGACTACGGGCCCAACACCATGCAAGCACTGTGGAATCAGGGAGTAAATGCCTCTTCTCGAAGAGGTAATAAATGAATTGATCGAGTAAGCCATTTTGTAAAAACAGGAAAAAAAATTCACACCAAAGGTGATCACTAGCAAGCTGCTTCCAGTCCCCACTAGGAATTAAAGTAGATGAGCTATGCACCTTTGAAAAATGAGTTTAGTTATGGAAATAGCACATGACCCTTAACTAGAGTGGCACTAAATAGCACTGAAATATGGTGGGAGCTGAAGGCAAATGGTAAGAGCACCCTGCTGTGCGCAGCACTACACGCTGGTGAGGGTATAAATTAATTTTATTTTTTTAAATAAATTCTTTAGTTAAATTTATATTCTGTGAAACTCTTGCAGCATACTGCTTGATTAATATTAGGGTCAGCTGAAAAATATGTCCCTGATTCTGACAGCAGTTGCACTCATGGATAACTTGGCATCGTTGAAATCCGTGGGACTAGTTGCTCAAGAGAAGCGGTCAACACAGTCAGTGCTGTCCAGATTGGGTTTACATACTTGCACCGAAGTATGGGGCCGACATTCCTATGGTAGTGGAGAAGGAGTTGTCCATATTAACATGGATGCAGTGAGAGGAGAGACTCGCTGTACTTTATTAGCTTTCTGTCATCCTTAGAAATGTTGGTCATTTTTCTCTCCAAAGAGTAAAGCAAAGAACGGCCGTCCAAATATTGGTTATGGCTCAGCAGTCAGTGGGGATTTCCACTCACAGAGATACCAAGTCTCTGACAAGTGAGGAGAGAAGTTAACAGGGCTGATGTCAGAAGCTTTGCTTCCTTAAGCAAAACTACATTACAATACTCACATGAGGTCAAGAAGGCAGGAATACTTAGCTGGAATTTCCAGTAGGAATAGAAACTAATGGATTTCATTTCAGAGCTAAGATGTCTGTAGAAACAGGTCCTTCCCTAGTTGGGAAAGGCTTACGACTGGATTCTGGTCCATGCTCTTGCTCTTTTATCTAGTACATAACAGAAAGGAGAAAGGCTGGAGTGTGCAGCATGTCAGCGAGTCTCAGCAGCTGAATGGCTGCTTGGGTGCTATAGCTGGTAGCTGTACAGCAGGGCTAAAGGCCTGCTGTAAATTACGCTGGAAGACAGATTGATCCAGACAATCTTGGCATCAAGGGATTATAAAATGACCTGGTGCCATTGCAGATTTGATCTATAAAACAGAAGGTGAAGCTTAGAATTCTCCATTGATTAATGTCATTCGTTGTCTACGCTGGGTGCTCAAAACCTTTTCCGTAGCTTGGGTAACAACCTTCAAACATTTCTCTGTTTGTAGTGTTACCCTAATGCTGGTGTGATGATACCAGGTATTTCAAGAAACACCTTCGCTCCCTGTAGCAATACGCTTGGTGTATCTCCTAACCTAGCCTGGAGCAGTGTTGTTCGTCTCTGGAGATGTTTTAGAGAGGCCATCTGATTTGCAGAAGAAAATTTAACTTCAATCTCAAGATCAGTCAAGGAGAGGTAAGATGGAAAGGGAGGTTCTCATCAGTTGTAACTGAGGGCATGGTATCAGTCTGAAATGCTGTATTTTACTGTATTTGACCATTTCCAGCAATCAGTGGTGAAACAGATTGCGAGAGCAAGTGAAGGCTGGTTGCATATAATTCTTCAGTTTTTTTGTTTTAATTTACCAGGCTCCATCTGTTTCCCCACTTCACATCCTAGCTCTAAAACAAATCCCTATTTTCTTTGCGGATGGAATGGTGCAGTAGCTGCCACTACCTGTGTGCTTGTCTCTGTTTTCCACTCCTACGGTCTTTCCTCAGGCTGTCTAACTAGACAGATTGCCCTAGGTACAGAAACCTTCCCAATTAAAAACAGAATCAAAGGCAGTATGTTTCCACTTAATGTTTTAGCTTTGACTAAACATTTAGTCGCATTAAAGACAGTGGTTTAATAAAAAGATTTTCTAGTGGGATGCCTGCTTTGGTGGGTTCTCAGCTCCCACCGTCTCCTACCGTTGGCTGCATGTGAGCCCCCCTCCCATGGCTTCCTCTGCTAATAGTGAAGCTAATGGTTAATCGTAAATATTACTTCTTCTGACTACTACACAGGCAGTACTAGTGGGTAGTAGTCATTGCCAGTTTCCAGAGGATTAGAGTCTTTAGGGTGCCACTCCTACGCTTGATTTTGCAAAAATCCTGCAAACCTCCAAAACCTTAGAAAATCAGGGACTCATAAAACAGCCTCCTTTTGAATGTTAACGTGAGTGTATTTTAGATTTAAGGGCATCAGAAGTGATAAAATTTTATTTTAGTTGTAGCGAGTGTTCTGTGTGGCCTTTCTCAAGGAGGTTCATCCATCCTCTCTGTCTTGAGCTTCTGTGATTCCACGTACTGTCAAGGCATGCTGGGGTTTTTCTCTCCCATGTGATCTGCCATTCAAAGTGGCGTTACAAAGGCCACGGGTGTTAAAGAGAAATAAGATGACAATTGGATCACTTTATACTGTCATCTGCGTGCAAAGAAAAGGTGACCTTTTCATGTTTTGAACTCAGCATCTTGGTGTAGATTAAGGGGAATGACTCACGCTCTCCTATGTTGTTTGTACCTTTTATGTGAAGCTGATCCGCTTTAGACTGCTGCTACCAAAACCCCTTCTTAATGCTCGCTGCAGAGAGCTGTTTGCAAAGTTCAGCAAAATGCTGAACAAAATTCTTCAGATCATTGGTACTGTGTAGTCTGGGGAGAAAGAGAGAAAGGAAAAGATAAAAAATGAGAAGTAATTTGATATAGTTTAGCCAGCATGTAGATACTCCTCCTGGAATTTAACATTCAGGTACAATAGTGTAAGAAATAAATATTCTTCAAAATCAAAACTGTTTCTTATTACCAAGTAGGTCATATTTCCAGCAACGTTTCTCAATATGTAAATATGAGCAGTGATTGCTTTAGAATAGATATAATTATATATTCAACAGAATGCATAATTTTTCCCAATGAACCATAGTTAATTTTATCTGAAAATTAGTGATTACCATTTTGGTGTTAATTACACAGTACTAAATAGATCTTCAGTGGTACAAGATAGACTCATCTCTGTTTCATATACCCTGAGTCACTTGTGGAATAACCAATGTCATTTTGTGATTTTAAAGGTACCAAAAAAAAAAATTAGAAGATATCATTGAAAATGAAGGATTAATGTTTAGATTAGGATCTCTGGCAACTAAAGAACCATCTTTCACTTAGCTCTACATGAGGGACCTTACCCTAAGCACAGTATTTTGCACTTATGTGCATGGATATTGTGTGAGTGTCCGTGAGAGATCTGGGTCTGGGGGGAAACGAGAGGGAAGAGAATGGTATTAGCTGTTTTTATTCTGGATACACGCACTTGCTTCTGTGCCTTTTTCTCTCTGCATGCCATGTAGGTAACCCACACTTGGTAGAGAACCATGTAGGAGATAATATGAGGTCTGAAAGAGCATGGATGGTCTCAGTAAAGCATTCTATAGAGTGGAAAGCTTGTGAGTGAGAGAGTAAACTAACATCTCTGAAAACGGATGCCTGTTATACAGAAAAAACACAAGTCGGTATGACCTTTCCTTCCATGTGCAGCCCACCTCGTTTCATCCTCCTCGATGGATCTGTGAAATGTGGATGAGAAATGCTGACAACCCTTTCTCCAAGTGAGGCAGAGAAAAGTCTTACCTCCTGCTATGCGAGTCACGCTAAAATGATCCTGGTGAAGGCATTCTTCCACATGCCTCATTCTAAAACATTTAAGCTCAAAAATGCACTTGAGTTTGGTCCCAGATGATGGGTTCAGTCTAGCAGGCTTGGATATGAACATTTACTGAAGCGCTTTGCTAAGTTCCTGTCATGGGGTAGGATTGTGTGGGCTGGAGAGGCCAGCTTAGTGTCTGTAGGAGGAGCTCACTCAAATGTATGGATTATCCAACATTTTCATTAGTACCAGTGGGGAGATTTGAATGTGGAATAATTTGCAAATGAAGAAACCAGACAGGGGCAAAATGCATACCCAAGCAACATTAGTATTCAACTTCAGAGCAACTTCTGTGGGAGCATATATGTACTCATTGCAATATCCTGAAAATAATTGCATACATATGTATGTTAGCCCCACCCTCCAGTGGTATCAATAGACTTAACCTAAGTTTTATGTTGAGTTGCAAATTAATGGAATAGACTTTATTTTAAGAGTGTTGAACACATGGCTGCCATCCAATAACTTCAGTATGGCACCCACCCAAGAAAGTGCTCCAAGGCAGCCTAATCAGGACAGAATTCCTGGCAAAAGTACATTTTGAGACAAGGCTGGCTCTCTTTTTCCAAAGTAGAAAACTCCTTTGATGGGAGGCACAGAGAGCGTTTAAGAACATTCTCAGGTGCCTTTTTTTGCAAACTGAAAATCAAACTCAAAGAGCTGGGAAGGAAAATTGCAGGACTCATTTTAACACTTTTCCTGATCCAGTTGGGCAGTGGAGACTGAGTAACAGCCAGCTGATTTCATTTTAGTTCTCATTTTTTTGCCTCTGTCAACAGGCACAAGCTTGTAACTTACTGCAGAGGGTTTTAATTCTGCTCTGTAAACATGAATGGTGCCTAAGACTTAAACTGTATCATAAAGCTGAGTAAATTCTCTCACAATGGGCTACCCAGCTTTAGTTTTCTACCAATATACATTTCCAAATGCTGGTTTGGGTTTTGTGTTGGGCTCCTCCCCACCTGCACACACTATGTTTTATTGCTTCTGTACTGCTCTTCATCCTTGGCACGGTCCAGTTCTAGCAAATGGCTATGTTGTGGTTTGTGGCAAAAAAATGTAATGTGTTGGAGAAAAGATGGGAATGACTCAGCAGCGGTGTAACTCGCCCAGTGTGCCCAATGGTGCAGCAGCACAGCGCAAACAGGCTGCAGAGGATGGGTGTCCTGCGCTGCAGGAGCTATGGCGGCTGGTGCAACCCTGCAGGTTCTTCACTGGTAGGTAATAGAAATGGGACTAAACCATGATGTCCTCCATCAGCTCTGTGAGGTGTGGTTTTGGAAGGAAGGTGTGGCTTCAGGTCTGCTGGCGTCATGGAAAGATGCTTTGCCTCTTTCTGACTTCACAGAAAGCCAAACACATCAGATCTGCAAGAAATGTGACATTCAGAAATAAAAAAGCACAAGCCACTTTGGTCAGATGAGTGAGAGCCCGCCAGGGAAGTCCAACCAGGATGAGAATGCAACTGAGGAACTTGAAAAATAACAATGAGGTGAAGTTTGGTATGAAATCTTGGTTTTGGATAATCAGTTTAACATCTCATTCCATAGACTAATAAACATTAAAAAAAAATTCCAAGCAGCTATTCTAAACATAAGCATTTTCCTCCTATTTTCAGTCCAGACACTGATTTTTTTCAAATGCATGAGCATATGATTCAAAATAAAAAAGCAGAACACACTAGTCACCCATATAGATTCATTCTCCAATTAGGAGAGATGAAAAAGTAAAAAAAATGAAAGTGTCGAATATTTTACATTAGTAATCATTTTATGTTTCATTTATAGCATACATAAGATAGATTGGAGAGCTTGTATTTTTAAAATAAAGACCTCTTTTTTTTAAGACTCTCGTTACCTGATTCTTGTTATCTTGGGTATCATGTTCAGCAAGTAGAAAAATAATACTGTTCCAAGAGAGGAAGGTAATAAAACTTTTTATTAAAGCTATATTAAACATGGGCTACTGACATGGGTGGATTTCGATTCTTACTTTTTGTACTTTTTTTCCTTTATATTAAGTTCAGGCCAAACTTGAGCGTTTCTTAGCTGCCAAATAGTCCAGAATGTTAATTCTGGCCTCCCATATTCCAAGGAAATAACTTCTTTGTGTTTAAAAGATGAAAGGGCCACAGGCAAACCAAACATGAACCTGGTAGACAAAATGACCCAGGACCGTTAAAGAAGTTAGGTAAACTGCAGCTTGGGAAATTATTCCCAAAAGGCAACGGCGCTTCTAGCAGTCCTTGGGCCTTCCCTATTTGGAGCCTACCTTGAAGAGGATGCAGAAGTGTGTGCCCAGGCCCTGAAATGGCGCGTAAGGGCTCATGCATATGAAAGCAGCAACAGGGTGATGCCGTGATGAGCCGTTCTGGGGTGACCGCCCAGAACCCTGGTGGTACATGATGTGCAGGAGGAACAGGAGACAACATCTAGCAGGGGTTTTCAGAGCTGGTGCATTTCTGCAGGAGAAGAGAGGCTGGAGCAGAGGTAAATGAGCCCGGCAGGCTGGGAATTAAGGCAACAAACCAAGCAGGAGCCAGGGAAAGGTACAGAGAGGGAGGCAAGGCTCTGGAGGAAAGCCCACTGAGGGAAACAGGGAGAGGATGTGATGAGCAAAACAGGAGGCAATGGTTATATTTCAGAAAGGAAAAAAAAAGGTCTTATTACAGCAATTTTTAAGGCATCAGCTGCTGCTTCACCTCCAGTTCCATGTAGCCACATCTCTGTAGCAACTGGGTACATGTTCTGGGCTTCTGTCCTTCTTTCCTATGATTCCCCTAGGCTTTGGACCCTACTATTATAGATTTTCAGGTTTAAAAATTCCAGTGGTAAAGTTAGAAACCCATAGCCATTAGGATAATGGGAGATCCCTAGAGAGCACAAACACTGCTATGTAGAGAATTTATTAGCAGCAGGAATAGAAGCCTGTATCAGCACTTTACTGGTGGATAAATCAGTGGGTTTGCTAATGATGTTTCGGTTCTCTTGATTGAATTGGATTTGTAAGAGAGAAATGCAGCTGCAGAATGAATTGCTTTATATGACAAGAGAATAATGAGTAGCCAATCCTGAACAGCCAGGGTTTCTGTATATATGGGATAATTTAACTTCTGTTCTTGTTGTTATTATTTTATATGCAAATGAAATGATCAATGCCTTTATATAGTTGCTTCCTGGATCACATGTATTCTAGAGTTTTTGCCTGTTGGTGTGCAAGAGAAATTTCTTCTCATTTTATCCAGGATTTAACACTAAATCCTAGTCCTGCTGGAGCCTGTGGGTGTCTTAGTGTATTATAGATACGACCTGTTCAGAGGATATCAAAAGTGAACAGAAAATACTGGAACTGCCTGTGGTTATGAGAGTGCTATTATTTATTTGGAGATAGGGCCCATTACCTTATGCTATTATCTGCATGTTACATGTGCTGGGTTTTGCATATTTGATGTTTACTTGACATGCATATCAGGTTCTTTTAACAGTAGTGTTTTGGAGATGATCTGGCTAAGTGCCCTCATCAGCCTCTTGCTAGGTTGTTCTCCAGGTTTCCAGCCAGTAAATCTCTATGTGTTTTAAGCTCTAAATAGGCTACTGCTCCCCCTCCAAAGGATCATGCTGAGCTGAAGCAATGCCCGCTGGAAAAGTAGAAAACAGGATGCCAGCTGGCAAAGAGGGCTGAAAAGAGAGAAAAAGATAAAATCATTCTTAAATTGAGAAACTGCCTTAGCAACATCCTCATCTACTGGGTGAGAATAGATCATGGTTGCCCGGTTGGTCTTTCAAATGGCTGAGCTCCTAAATTACAGTTACGCCTTGGCATTGGAGAGATGGAGTTGACAGAGATGTACTGTTGAGACACACTATAAATTAAACAGATGGATTGTGAAGTCCAGGCTCTGTATGCAGTAATTGTTTCTCCCACTAGGGAAAAGTCTTGCAAAAGCTTCCCCTGGTGCTCAACAGGATCATGGTGGTTTCACTGCACTGCGACTTTAGAAAGGCTTTGGCCAGTAGTTAAGACAAGTGGGGATATTTACCCTGGGCGATTGACTGCAGTCTACCCGGAGTGGGGAGAGATGAACTAGCAGCGACACCATTGCCTTGCGCAGTGGTGAGAAAGTTTTGTGGTTTAATTAGGAAAAGAGAGAGTGATCTTCCCTCAGCCACCGACAGGTCAGGGAGAACGCTGTGGGAAGGGTCTCGGCACTTTCTGCTTTCAGCGTTTATGGTGCCAGGGGCACTGACCTTTTTCTGGTCATCTAGATTAGTCCTTCTCATTTGCTTTGCTGGCTACTGAGTGTCCGGGCAACATTTTGTGTCCTGCCTGTGGGAGGCAGACAGGAGTGTAGGAGCTGAGAGATGAGAGAGCAGAATCAGGCTGCGGAAGAGCGTGTGTTGGGGTGGAGGGATACAAGCTAGGTAGGAGCCTTTGTCAAAAAGAAGATGAGGGAGCAAGAAGAGAGCATAGGTGGACTGAAAACAACTGAGGTAGGAGAAACCCTAGAAAATGCTCAGCTGGATCCTTGGAGATCTAAAGTATGACGGACGTTGCCATAAAAATGCATCACAAATGCATATCCATTTAATTCCAGGTAGCTTCATGGGGATGGCAGCAGTGGGAGAGGCAGTGTAGGCGTTTTTCCTACATTCAGTATGCATTCAGATGTTATTTCAAACCCTGCAAAGTGCGACTGGTAAGCTGTTCAACATTTTAAAGGTTGCTTGGTTAAGAAGTACAAAAAAAAATTCTCAAGTTTTATTTCTGGAAACCAGGAAATGAAAATAATATTGGAAAATCAACAAACCCAACACGTTTTTTTGACACTTTTTCTTCACAATTATAATTTTGGGCACCCTATTAGAAAAAAAAAATCTGCATTATACTTGAGATTCTGTGATATGTTTTCCAGCATTATAGCGGTTTTACATCATTTCATGCTTCAAAAGCCTGGCATGAAGGAAGTTAAACTAGCTAAACAAAATTGTTCAATTACTGGTTTTTAATATGGTATTTTAAAGTTTCAACAATATAAACTGTTGGTATGTTTTATTCCAGTAGGATGTGGTATCTTCTTGGACTGAAGTGAACAATTCTGTTGGCGCTGATGGGGACCACTGCACTGCAGGCTATGCCTGGAATGACAGTTTCCACAATGTAACACAAGCCACTAGTGCAGTTAATTATCAATGTGTTTACCACAAAAAAAAATTTAGCCAGAAACAGGTTTCATTTTGCTGGACTTGAATAATGCAAGTAACACTGCTAGCCTAAAAGAGCTATTGAAGGGAGGAGACTACAGTAAGGTGAGCTGCTGTTTCCCCTTCTAACAAGATTTAACTGCTGTTGACAGGACATCTTCCTAGAGCAGGTCTGCATAGTAAAACACACTTGTGAAGGGCAAATAACTAATCTCTTTAAAAGTACTCTATAGAAGCAATTTTTTACTCCGGAGATACATGTTTACGTTCTCACACTAGAGCTATAGATGACCTGAAGAGGGATCTGCTCAACAACAAGCAAAGGACGGAGCACTGAGCATTTATTTTGTCAGTCATTTTCTCTATTTTCTTTGCTGGTAGAGGAGGGCAGTTCTGGAGTAAGGACTTTCTCTAGCACAATGCAGCTGTTCTTTCTGGTGTGCTCCTGAAATTAATTCATCATCTGCCATTTATGATATCATGGCCTGTTGCCATGGCACCCAGTCATGTCACACACATCATGCACTCAGCATCATGGCTTTCAGAGCAAGGGCAAGCCTCAAAATGGGCAGAACGGCTTGCATATTCTGAGTTCAACAGCCAGCAAAAAAAGATAACATAACAAAGACCAGAGAACTGGTATATAATGATAAAAACAGCCACCGTGAGTGCTGCTCAGCTGCAGGGCTTCTCAGAGGAGGTGCCAAGGAGGGGCTTCATGTGTGCCCCTGGAACACCCAGGGCGGTAACACCAAAACAGGACCAGAGCTGTGCTGAGACACAGCTCTGCGGCAGAGCAACACAAACGAAAATGTTGTGTTATGCTCAGGAAGACTCTGTGTAACAAATACTTTCTTGTCTCTAGCATGGGGTGATCCGGCATTAGTGGAAATCCTAAATTCATCAATGGATATATAGAAAATTCTTAAAAAGTCATGAATATTACTATCTTCCCAGATGTAATAATTATGTACTGCCTATTGTTTTTTTGATTGCTTTTGGTTTACAGTCCATTTCAGATTTATATTCTGCAGTCATGTAAGGATTATTCTGTTTGGAGCAACTCATCAAAATTTCTGTTTCGAGTGCATTGCAGTATAACTGGCTGAAGTTTTAGCTCAACCTCACCACTTTGCATGAAAGGAGAAGAGTGGGATGGGAGCCTTCGGTTATTGCTCAACCACTTCATGGAATATGCTACAGACCAGAAGTGTGGCCTTTGATGAATTATTTCTTAAGTAAAAACATACTTCAAGCATTTCTGTCACAACAGTAACTCCTTTCCTTCTGTGCAGGGGGAGGATATTACAGTACCACAATTAATTAAAAAAACCAAACCCCAAGATATATAATCTGTACCTGTATTTAGATTTTTGGAGCTCTCTGACAAATGACAACTTAAACTTGTGGTGGTCTTGGTATTTTATTATGCTTTCCAAGTAAGAAGTGAGCCATGCAGTATTAACTAGCAGAAGTGGGGGGGACAGGAAATGGAATGTGTTTTAAAGTGGAGCCTAATTAGCTTCTGAAACGGATTAGACAATGTGGTTGCCGGAGGTAGCAAAAACTAGACATGATGACCCAGGAGATCTTTTCCTGTCCAGCGCAAAGGATGGGAATAAGACTTAGCTATGCAAGAATCAAAATTAATGAAATACCAGGCATGGACTGTTTCTTGCTGGATGCTTGTAGATGTCTAGACCCAAAGGGCTGACTGAGATTCCTGCAATGGCTCACACCAAAGCAAAGGATATGGACCTTAATTTTGCAAGTATGCTTCTTGGCACAGTGTCTACAATCTGCAAACTCGGCCACTAACTTTTACACAGAAAATAGCAATGAAGAAAATAATTAGAAATCTTGGCATAAACCCTTCTGTGGGTTTGCCCAAAAAGAGTGTTATCTTCTATGTTCATCCAGGAAAATAAGCACATGTTTTTTTAGATGTTTCATAATAGTGAAAGCTGGCTAACATGCCTGATGAAAGAAATGCAAAGGGATTGTTTTTATACCAAAGCAAGAAAAATCCTTGAAGGCTCCGAGTACTACAAAAATGTGCTCACACGTTCTCTTCTAGCAGTGGCAACATTGCCTTATGAATGCTCATGCCTCTGGAGTTTGCCACCTCCATAGATCGGCTCATCCAATTGCTCAAGTGAGTGGTTCCCTTAATCTTTTCACTACAAATAAACTGGGTTACATTAAACAGCTTAGCAGTAGGGCTCTTCCAACTTGGCCCCTTTTGACTTACAGCTAGGGAGTGATCACACAATTAAGAGCTGCTGGCAGATCTCGATGGCAGTAAACTTTGGTGGAGTTGAGCCACAGGAGTGATTTCTGTACCTAGGAAAAAGGATGCACAGGATAGCTGAAAGCTGAACCTCAGGACCGGTACTTCAATCTTGATCTTCAGTATAAGCATGTGGAAAGATTCTAAAAATAGCTATAAACAGATCAGAGGTCTAGTTGGCTTCCTATGCCATCACCTAGTGGCAGCTGTCTAGAGGACAGTATAAGAAAAGTCCATGAATAAATCAATATTTTGTTATCCCCTACCAGCTTCCAGTAAGGTGTAGCATAGGGACATCCCAAGACAGTGGTGTAACTCAATTTTTAACAGCTCCTGATAGACTTTTGCTTCACATCTTTACTGAAGCCAGATTTTGGTAAACTGTGGCTTTTATTTAAAACAAAGTCTAAAAATTAAGGAGGACCACTCTGAACTCTATTTGGAAAAAATCCCCACCAATCCTTTCCACTTTTCTCATCCCTTCCTCCCCACAAAGGTATTTCTTTGGGATGGCTGTAAACAACAGTCAGGGGGATAGCAGTTTTGTGTATTTTGGCTTTTCAAAAGGCTTTGTAGACAAAAAGATCTCAGTGTAGTTTAGGAAACCAGCAGTGGTATTGGCATCATTACGCTGAAAAGTATTCTCAAAAACTATGTATGTTCTCACTTATTCTGTTTGCTCGCTTTCTTAGAAGAAAATGATTCATGATTAAAGGGGAAAAAATCCTTCTGTGACTGTGTAAGTAATAGAATCCATCCACAGAGAATCTCGATTACACACTCAGAGCTCAAGATGAGCAAGTCTTTCTCCACTTTTGGTCAAGCAAGACTTCCGCGCTGCTCCTGCCCTGCCGAAATTAATAGTTGAGGCTGATACATGTGCGCTTACCTACTTCAAAGAATGGACAGAGTCCAAGCAATGAATGGACAGAGTCCAAGCAATTCTTCCACTACAACAGTAGGTCTCCAAGAGAATACCCAAATAGCAATGTCACGGTCCATCATCTCCCCAGAGCTCCGCTGCACGTGCCTCTGCATACCAGCTCAGCAATTCCAGCTATGTAAGAATATACAAAGGGATGTGAGGCCTTGAACTTGATACTCTAGCTGTAACCACCCTTCAGGAGCGGCTGAGACTCCCTCACAGGCTGCTCTTCTACCTAGGAGAAAGCCTACGAGAATTTCTTTCCTTTGGACTATCCAGGCACGACCACAGGAGACAACAGAGCAGGTTAGGGTAGATGGTTAATGAATTAGCACAGAAACATGAAGACAGAATTTTGCCACAGCATGAATGTATTATTTATCAAATAGTATATTCCCCAGTAACTTACACTTCTAAGAAACCAGAAGGAAAACAGTGTTGTGGATGTTTCCTTTTGACAGACTGTATTTCACATTTTGGGTAATAGTCTTGGCCCCTCTGTAATTCTTTCAGCCAAAATATTTAGACCAGCATGCCAAAAATCATACTTAAAAATCCAAATTTGAGCAGCTGAATCAAAGTGTCTCGCTTTTCTCAATTTCTATTCAAAGAGTTGGACCCCTATTAACGCAACAAGAGATGAAGATGCCAATATTTTAAATAAATTTCATATATGACTGAGAGAGAAGCTTTTGCAAAGAAAAAAAAAAGAGTGAACAAATCCATATGGATTATATATGTGTTTATCCTTCACAAAGGCTGTTATGGGAATTTAGGTTGCTTTTTATTAAAGCTGCTTCTAAGTATGAGATGTTTACAGCTAGCCATTATACAAGACTGCCACCAAAAAGGATGAATATTTACCAGTAAGGTTGATTAAAAGAAAAGTTATGCTCATCAAAATTGTTTAATCTCTTCTCAATTTGCCTGTATACACAGGCATACTAAACCATCAGCTGCTTTATGGGGAAATAATTCTAAAAGGACGAATGTTCTTGACAATGTCACCAGTGCATAAGAGTAAGCAGTTTTTCTTTCAGTAGGAAACATAGAGGTCATTGCTTCATTTGTATGTTAAATTTATACTGTGCCAGAAACATTTTTTTAATTTCTTTTAAGAATGCTTTCAGTAGGAAAGACCTATTACCATTTTTCTCCAATCTTCACAGCGTCTTCAACCAATCGCAAACTCTTCTTCTGAAGATGAGGCTGGTTTGCATATTTGCATAGAGCAAATGAGGAAACCAGTTTCTGAAATGAAGACATTGTTTGTATGACAACTTGTACTTGCGACTTCAGGCTGTAATTCCTTCTACTGGAGCTGGGAAAAGCTCATGAGAAACAGCACCACCAGCAAGTGAAGAATTCCCTCCAGGCAGGACTGTACAAGCGGTTGGCGTAACTGAAAGCGATAGTGCGATGTTCTGGACAAGAAAGAATCATGTCTGCAGCATCACAGACATAACATTGTATTTGGGGGGGGGAAGTGTACGTGGTCCCATGATTGAGGATTGCAGCATAATACATATGTGCAAGAAAGGTGAATGTTACAGATGTTCTGACTGAACAGGCATTTTTGAGTTGCAGTTGCATTGCTTCCATGATCACGTTTTTATGTGAGAGATTTCTTAGAAATGTAAAATGACACGGGAGATGGAGTAAAAGAACTGCAACACAAAATCTCCAAGTTCCACTGAACTACCAGCAAAATGGGACATCGGGCCAACTACCAGCAACAGCCCATCCCCTGAAATTCAGGAGCAGTAAAGAGATTATTTGGCAGCAACTCTAAGTCTGCAGTAGTGTATTCCTCCCTTTCAGACCTTAATACATAGCTCCTAGGGAACATTTCATCCAGTTGTCTCTACTTCCAACCTCATGAAGCATATTAAAGCCTCTTAGAAATAGTTAAAAGCACCCAGCGCAAAGAAATTTCTTCTATGCTTTATCTGAAGTAAGAAAGGAATTCAATGTACGTCTTGTATGAGGTCTCTATAAATACTTTTGGAGACCAGAATTTCTGCTTCTGCTAGCAGAACCAGTTGGATGCAGAAAAAAACACAGCAAGAACTGGGAATTGGGTTGAAAAGTAAAAACAGCCCAGTGCTACCTATCCTTTCTTTCTTCTGTACTCAACCGCACGTGGGAGACACCATTACCACACTGGAAACGTTTCAAATAGCAGAGAGAGATCTATGCACATTAATCTGGGACAGGGTTTTCCCCCAGCAGATGCAACAGCCCTCCCATTCATTTTGTTCCATACCATGCGTGTGTGGCATTGACTGGCATTCCTGTGAAAGTCCTGTCAACACTCTTCATGCTTCTCAATATGTTAAAACTGTCCTTGCTCTAAGTTCAACCTTCCTTAAACAATACAGCAGCTAAAAGAAAGCTTTAGCATCTAAGAACTAGAGTGCTAAAGTATGGAAGTTTGTTTATAAAAAAATAAAAATAAATTACAAGGTGTTATGAAGAGAATTTATTTGGTCAACAAAAGGAAACCCAAACAAAACACTGAATTTCTGACAAAACGCACCAAAACCAAGAGTGAAGACAAATGCAGGACTGTTCGTAACCCTTTTCTCTCTCCTGTCTCACAGAAGTTTTTGAGATTGATCACACCAGTAATAAGTCTTGGGGACTGGGGGCTTTTAATTTCAGTGTTCAATTCAACTCCATCTCATCACATCTAAAGTGAAGGAGGTGGAACTGAAATGAAAATGCTGCTTTGAAAAAACATAGTAACTACGAGTAGAACCAAAGATATTCCAAACTGCACCGCAGACTTGCTTTGGTGCAGCTGGCTGCTGCAGAGGGCACAGTGACTGCTGGTGTGTATTACAAACTACTACTACAGAGGTACACCATACACAGTGGGCACGAACTGAAGTCAGAATTTTAGTTGTGACCTTCCTCTGTTGCCTGAAAGGCACATGAATGTTTGTCACAATTGAAACAGCATAAGGTTTCTTTGCTGTGGCATGGAAATGCTGCTTAATACAAACTACAGCCCTTCAGTACACAGTGATACATAGCAGCAGTGCCTCACAGAAAGTCCTTGGAAGTGTTCAGGGTACCATTTTCTAAGGAGTCACCAGTACTGAGGGGCCAATTCTGCCTCTCTTACACAGACCGCTTGTGTGCCTCCCTCCACCTGGTCAGCTGTTAGTGGGGCAAGCACAACTGACCAAAAGTGAAGAGTGACAGAAGTGGAGCCAAACAGCCTGTGCAGATGGATGAGTACGCACAGAACATCTAACTTGCCTATGTTTAAGCTTTGTGCATATAATATGTAGGTGGGCATTGGAAAGCTGCACCTAAAATAAACATAGCCCTCAGGGCTACGTGGCTCCCACACCTCCATATACTGCGTACAGATGTACCCTTAGTCTATCAAACTAATACATCTTCTTTAAAGCTTCAAACCAATTAGATGCTTTTTATTAGAAAACAGTAAAAATCACTGGCCCCAAGAGTGCTTCGTCCTCTTAAGTTTCTCTTCTGCTTAACAGATCTCTAACAGACAGGGCCACATCAGGCTTCTCCCCAACTCCCCCCACCCCCTTAATTAAAACATTTTTCTATATAATTTTGCTTTAGAGTCAAACTCCTGCCAGACAAGTATCAGTCTGGAAGAAAAACTTCCTGCTTTATTATAAACCTTTGAAAAAGAATTCAAATGGCTGAGCTATAGTAATTTGATATATTGTATCTTGGCCAGTGGGCTCCCGGCTCTCAAAAAAATCCAAGATTAGCAGACATAACACTTCAAGCTGTGCTGTGTTAAACAGGATCCAAATGCTACTATGTTAAATAAGACTGAAAAATGGGACTACTCAATTTCCTAAATGAGAAGAGCAGACAATTCGTATAGTCTTTCTTTTTTTGCATTGCTTTAAGTTTTCCCAGTTCACCGAGTATAGACGTTGTGAAGTTTCTTGCAAGCATGGTCAAGGCAAGTGGATATCAAATGAGTGAAACTGTGACTTTAGACAGTTTTGA
>VYZW01013490.1:5930-20305 GCA_013401315.1 Balaeniceps rex
TCTGTGTGGATTATTGCTGCCACTAGTTGTTTTTTCGGAGGGGATGTGTATATAAACCTGTAAGTATCTGCATTATTTTGCTCCTCTTCCTTCACTCTCTGCTTTTCTGTCTTCTGTTTCCATTTTCTTCTATCAGTACGTTACCGTATCTTAGTGACTAAATTACTTGTTATATAAGAATTAATTTTGGAAACATGATTTAGTATATGAACAGAGTCTGGTTTAAAAATAGCAAATCGAGTTGATGCAACAAGTCTGTTTTGACCAGGTTTCATTCCAGGGTTTCTCCTTATTCATTATAATGTCTTTTCTGGTCTGGTTCTGGAAATTCCTCAAATTGTAATCAAACGCATTTGCACTTTTGATTTCTGTCTTTTACTGTATCTAATACTTTCATTGTATGATAATATAATACTATTTTTTATTGGCTTCTGTAAACCTTAATATTTAGTTATCTCATCTAACTATACAATTGGGGTAGAGTATATGTGAAATTTGGTATCCTTCATGACTCAGATGATCTCCCACTGTGTTTGGCTTGTGAAAATTTTCTTGTTACACCCTAGACAGATCATTTGATATTGATGATTGACTTTATCATTATTCTTTTTCTGAATGATAGTTAAATTGCTTTGAGCTGCCTTTCAATGGCTGGTGAAAGTATCACTGAAGCTCCAGAGGCTCCAGAACTGCCAATTATATGGGCACGGGTTTGAATCTGAGCTTTAGTATTCATAAGCTTCACATGAAGGCAAGAATAAAAGAATTGGGTCTATATAGTTAACTTGCAGAACAGCAGACTCATTTTTGAGAAGAGACTAACCTTAGAGAAATGTTTATCTGAAATTGCCAGAAATCTGGGGACTTAAAATAATAGTCGCTATTATATTAATAATTATAATAACTATAATAATAATCTATAAAATAATAATAGGAGGCTGCCTCTCCTGTGGTATTTTACTGGTCTCTAAACTATCACTGACATACTGTGATTGTTCATTATGATATGCTAATCTCTTCTATGACATTCCATATTTTGGGACATTTTCTAGGAAGTTCGGAAACATTGCAACTATTGTCACTATGGATCATGGTCCTGCAGAAACAGAAAACTTGGACTGTAGTGGAAATAATGTAATTAATTACACATACAAAGGAGTAAGTTTCAATCTACTTGATACCTAAATGATAACATTCTCATTTTAGCCGGGAGAAGCTGAAAAAGGACAAGCAGAGTCTGGCTCAATAAAGGAGTCTCAGATGGTTGCAAGAAGACCCATGAGAGATTTCATTGGATTAGGAGACTGTGATAAGACTACCCGGGATGCCATGCTGAACTTCAGCTTCTATCTGACTGCTGGAGACATGGATGAGGCCTTCAAATCCATCCAGCTGATAAAAAGGTATTGTAAGTATTGTAATGTATTTCTTTATGGGTACAGTTTATTTTCGTTAAAAGTTTGTATGAAGTTTTGATCCTCCTAAATTCTCCTACATTTTTCCTCTCTGATTTCATTCTCCCTTTCATTTTTAACAGATGAAATATCTTTATCTTACAGACATTTTAATGTATTCTCTGCTTATTCTTTGTATACAAGACGTTGCAAACTCCGTGGATTCTTTTTTACTATGCGGGAAAAAATGATTGATAACAAGCAACCTTATTCTGTGCTTGAATGATAAAAATCTTATGTCAACACTAGAAGAAAATGAACATTCACAACTTTATTTATACATCTAAAATAATCACAGTAATACCGAGTATTACAAATTTACCGACCACACAGCTGATTTTTAAATTTAAATGTGCATTATTATAATATGGATATTGCAATATTAGAAGAAATAATATAATGTCTTTTAAATATTCCAATATTTTATTTTTAAAAAACCCTGCAATTAATCATAGCATATTATTTCTAGAAAATATTTTCCAGAAAGTAATGCAGGCAAATGAATACAAATCTTAGTTGGTTTTTACAAACCTACTGCTAGAAGAAACTCTTTGTCAGCTTTATGGTATTCTACCCTGATAGTCTAGAACAATGCAGTTGTTCTAGAGCATCAGTCTCTGCAGAGTGTTGCTCACTTCGAACATGGTGCAGAGCGGCAGTTGGGGTTGAGTTTCTTATTACATCAGAACTGAGTGCAGAACAGAACTCAAGAGCCAGCTTGATGATCACATTTTAACAAAGTGTGGAAAAGTATAGTGGGAATAATGATAAAGAAGAAAAGCAGTGTACTCAGCTGGGAGCAACACAACAATCCTAAAGAATTTGTAACATTCACAGCTCGTGGTCTTTCAAACCTATCAGTAACTGTGCTCAGAGTAGCATCCTTAGAGTTTTTAAACATCTGTCATTGCCTCTAGTTCCTGTATCCTAAGTATTTCTGCATAATAGTTTTTGACCTTGTTGTTTTTCTTCATGAAAGTTACGTGCATATGACTTTTGTGAGCCCATGTGCTTCTCAGGGTCAGGCTTATAAACATTATGCCTAATTCCAAAGGTACTAATTATTTTCATTTCATTACCATATTAAGTTACCAGGCAGGTCTTTTTTAAATCTCATGCTTAAATCCTGTATATGTGTCTTTTTCTCCAATTCGGGTGCTTGAGTGGCAATTATATTCTCCAATATTCACTGTGTTATGTGCCTCTAAGCATTGCTGGGCAGAGCTGGGTGTCTTGACATAGCACTCTAATCTGAAAATGTCACAGCAAATGTTAAAGCAAGCTGGGAAGAAAAAATAATTTGGGCTGAAATATATGTTGTTAATAATCGTTTCCAATAATGTAAGTTAATAGTATCTGTGATTATTAGGGAGACCAGGGAACCACCTTCTGTAGGTATGTGCCCTCATTGTAACACTGAAGTAGATTTTTCAGTGACATGTATGGCCTGTTCTTGCTGTGTACCCTTTTCATTTTTAACGGCAAGTTTGTTTACATATAGGATAAGCCCAAACCTTTGTCTCAGGATACAAAAGAAGTGTCTGAAAAATGCAATGTAATTCTTCTGCATTCCCTTACTTTACATTTAGGATGGTTAGAGTTGCTTTTGCTTTTTACTGTCTGGGCTATGCTGTGGCTGGGGAGCAGGTGTTGCAGCTAATGAGAAGTTCCTTGAAGAGGGGTGGATGGAAGGACTAAAGATTCATGAAATTCAAACAGCTGTTAAAATCATCACTAATTCTATAGTGAGTTTTCTGCTTTCTCAGATTGCCTGTTAACTCCAAAGCTATTGTCACTGGTGTCCTACAGCTTTTTACATTATTATTATTAGGGAGCAGGATAATTTTATGCAGACAAGAGAAAATGTGTTTGGTTGCCTCTTCTATATATTCTCATTGCATACACTCTGTGTCTGCTACAGCTGACCCTGCTGACATGTAGTTGTGATGATCTGTCAGGATTCTGACAATCCAACATTCTGTGCTATACAGCAGAGGGAGAGGGCAATATATAACATTATATATATAAAATTATGCATTTTATACATATGTATATAGATGGAGCCCCATCCAAATAATAATTGAGGGCCCACAAGAGTGGGCTTTGTGATGTCTTTCAACGCTTAGTTTTAAATTATAGCATATATTTATAGAAGACAACTCCATTGCAGATCTCCTTGGAGATCTTTTTCTTTTCAAGTCCACTCTTTCAGCATGGTGACTCAACATAGTCATTTTCCAGGCCACGGCGAAACCGAGCGGTCAGGGTACGGCTAATGACAATGACCCGGGGTGCCATGCAGTCCTCACGCCTATGAAGGATGTTCCATATGAGAATGGCAGCTGCCAGCGTGGCCAAAAGACAGGCTCCAATGTTCAGATAGCAAGACCAAGAGAGGTTGGTGTATGGTCCAATGCGGTAGAAAGTCACCAATCCGATAACCAGAACAAAACCTGCAAGGATAACATGAGAATTTTAATGTGTTATTCTCTTGAATTTCTGTCGTGGCAAGATGCCATAGGCCAACATTCGTGAGTCTGTAAAGCCTTTGCATCCCTATGATGTGCTGTATCTGTTCTTGAAGGCATATTTGGGCATGATGATAGATACAAATACTGGGTGCCTGAAATGGAGTCTCAATGTTAGGTTTCATTCTATTCTGTTCACTCTGATTTAGATTTCTTACTCCCACTTAGCTGTATTTCACGTTGTGGTTTTTTTCCCCATCCTCTTGTCTCACTTACATGGATGTCCTCTTTCTTATTCCCGTTGCCAACACAGGTATGTTAATGGTAATAATAATGAAAATCTTTTATTCAGAATATGGTACACTTATTCTGAAATTTTAAAATTTTATTTAAGGCAGGCCACTATTGTAAACTGCCAAGATGATTAATACCTAAATATCTTACAGAAATAATAAAAAAAAAGTACAGAAGCTTAAAAAAAAGGGAAGGTGAAATAAATGGGACTTTATGGTCCTACTTTTTCTATGTTGGAAAAAAGTGTTATGAGGCAGGAGTAGTATCATGCCTCCAGAAGCTACCAAAGGCAAGGTTTCCATTCCCTTTCTAACCTTAAGCACAGTAGTAAGTTTCCTAAAAGGTAGGTAATATTACAGTAATAACACTGCACTTGTCTAGCATTTCCATCCAGGTGTCACAATGTGATTTGCAAAAAAACGGAAAAAAATATTTTCCACATTCTTTTTGGTAGACACCACTGATAAATAGTAATGTTATTTCAGAGATGAGGTGGGGTGACTTTTCTAGTCATGCAGGACATCCATATTAGAACAAGGGGCAGAATCTGTATCCCTTGACTCCTACTTTTTTGTTACTAAGACTGTCCTTTCCCCGAAGAATGCATCGATAAGCACACAATTACTTTTCTGCTCTGTGTTTATTGTATTAGTCTCTCCTCCTGTCCTGACTCTCAGATAAAACTACTTTTCAGCTTTTTAAAAGAAATAATTTATACATGTGATTAGATTGAAACAAACACACAAAGAGGCAAATATGCCTCACTAACCGAAAAAAGGTTTTCTCTTTGTTCTCCTACACACTTCCTTAACCACCATCATAACACAGAAATATCATTGACAAAAGGACCCCTTCATGAAGGAAGACTAGAATAAACAAAGGCCCATAAACAGCCAGAGGATTTCTAGATACTATCTTCCTAAGTTCATGGGCAAGGACAAGTCGAGAGCAAGTAAGTCTCAGAGGCTGCATGCTGTTTTCTCAGTCGGCCGCGCTGCTTGCAAACACTGTTCCCACAGATACATGGCAATGCTCTAAAATGGTGTGACACCTGGCTCTGGTCCTTGATTTTTCCATGAAAAAGGACATCCTGAGTATGCATTGTATCAAGTTCCTTTCTAAAAAGAGTGCTAGTAATGCAGTGAAGATGGAAAAGACACAAATTATATACAGGCAAAAAAAAAAAAAAAGAAGGAAATGAAATACAAATAGGAGAAAAAAAAAATCAGTCTTAAGTAGGCATGACACTTTTACTATTCTGAGAGTCAATAATGTGAAGGCTGAATCCCCCTCCTAATAAAACAAGCAATGAATGAGTATTTTTTCAGGAGACATCTGGCATCCTCAGCTCTCCTGTGTCTACCTAGAGGGTGGTTTGTAACTCAGCTGCTTGCTATACCATCTCCTCCTGAAGTAACACTGTCCCACAGATGGCATGTACCAGAGAGGGTTTGAAGTGAGACATCTCTTCCTAAGGATATACGAGGAGGAAATAGGTTCTTACAGGAGAAGTAGCTCTTCCCTGCTCTTTTGCCACTCTGCAGTAGCCTTTGCTGTGAAAAAAGTCTAATGTACTCTGGATGGGTTTTAGGCTGTCAAATCAGTTTTAAGGACAGCAATTAATAACTCCTTGATTTTGTCAGTAAGTCTAGTAGTTATTTAATGGTTCAGCTTAGTTGTAAATGAACGAGTTTCATCTGGGAAAAATGTGGCCACATGGAGCACATTGACTTAGTTGAGTTGCAGAAATCACTGATCTGTACAATAATTGTTTGCTAGCACTCCCAAGTTGAGCCTGCAGACTTACTTAGGAGGCCATTTTAATGTTAGCCAAGTTGGAGATGGGATCCCAATACATAGGTGGTCATCTAGCATTATTTCAAAGTATACAGGTTTGAAAGATGCTTGCTGTTCAAAAAAATACTGTGTTACAGTTGAGGTAGAAAAATTATGGAGTTGTGCTTTTGACAAATTAAGCTTAAATCTTCTTTTTTTTCAGTGATCACTGTTGGATGACACACCTTATATCAGATTATGCATGCTTTTTAAAATCCTGGTCTCTTGAAGCCAGGCAGATGTTATCTACATTCTTGGATGGACTGTTGAAGGCAAATCATCTGTTTTGAAGGAGTTAATTTTTCTGTATATTCGTATGCTTAGCTCATCACCACGTGAAAGTGGAAATGTTCTCTCCTTGTGTATTCAAGTTTGCACTGAAGTTTGCAAATGTTTTTTCAGCATTCACAGAACACTGCTTTTGTCCCCAAAGCCACAGTTAATTGTACTCTTCCTTTTCTGTGATGTTTCCTTGAATTGCTTTTGAATTCTTATGACTTTGCTGTTTGGTGTTATCTGGGTCTTGTATGACTTTAATCTGTTTTTCCAGTGTCATTCTCCAAGTTCAGGTTGTCCTGAGGCACATGATACAGAAGAAAGGGGGAGATCAGATCCTCTATTTTGGAATACATCAGTTTTTTTAAACTCTTCTTTGACATGGCTCGGTTTCCCATCTGTGGAACCAAGATGATAAAACTTCTTTTCTCCTGTGTTCTGTTTTGTATTTCAGGGCTTTGGGAGCAGACTGTGCTAGCTGTAGTGTGCTCACAGAGAATTTGTATCTCTACATCTACGTTTGAGGTCTTTAGGTCTTATAATACAGATAAACACTGATAGTGCTTTGCTCTTCCATGGGTTGCAGCCCACTTTTCAAAGGATGATAGATACCAGTTTTGTCATAAAGGTAGGAAATTGAGAGAAAGGGAGATTGCTTGCACCTCCTGCAGCCAAGTTGTGGACCTCTTTCTCTTCCTTCTGGTTTAAAATTTGTAGGAAGGAGGGTATTGAGGTACCAATCAAGAGACCCATCTTAGTCATCGATGAGTCTTCCACATGACAAAACTTTGTATAGTTAGTTTTCCTTTCAGAACTCTTTTCCAGTTCACTTACACTTTCACAGGGAATCCAAAAAGCATTAAATAAATTAAAAAAATGTGTGAAGCAAATCATAAAACCTGAAGCAGGAAGAACTTTGAACCTAAGCTGTTTGTACCAGTGACCTCTAAGGGACCGTTATAAATATTAACAACAGTCCACTTTACACTATCTTGCATTATTTGTTTGAGGCTCTCTTGGCAGAGGGAGCTAGGTTCAAGAACACCAGTTACACAGACTAACCCTGATGCTATGTCGTGTCTTGCCCCTTAATTTCCAGTTATTGAATTGCGACTGGTGCTTTCCCCCTGCAGGTTTACAGGCATTTACTCTACCATTATCTCTAGGTTAGAGAAATAATGGATGATTAGCACATCTAGTTTACTTACTGAAAGTCAGGTCTGCTTGTGCAAACCTGCTAGGAAAAGCCTTTAGAGAGCTGTACTCCCTTGGGCATGAGTTTTGCCCTATTCTTTGCTCACTTAGCCAAGGCAAGCAGCAGTGGTCTATACACATTCCTTTATGGCACAGTAGAAGTAAATAAACATTGTAGGAATATTTTTAATATTTAAACTTTTTTCCAAACACCCAGCTTTTAATTAAATTACTTAGCTTTTTCTTTCTTGCTTATGTATCACTTATGGCCAATTACTGTCCTAAATGGCTACACATCTCCATGCTAGACTGGCCACCTTCATGGGCTCCCTTCCATCCGATGGAGAAATTATCCACCAGGAAAAAGCACTAAGGCTTCCTTACAGGTCCCAAAATAAAACTGCTTACACTAGCAAGATTATTTCCCTTCGCAGGCGCTCTGCCTGAACCCTGATCAGGTGAGCAGCCAGTCATGCAAGAGGCTTTCTCTCCTTTTGCAGTTCTGTGCCACTGTCTGAGCGNCTTGGCAGATAGCAAGAGTGAGTCACTGGAGCTCTTGAGTGAAAAACGTAGGACCTGTTTAGAATACTTTGCTGCAGGCTAGACAGGAACTGACATTTAAGAAGAGAGAAAAACATGACAGAGGTGGGAGAGTTGGAAGCGTGTTACTGTAGAGTTTCCACAATTAGTTTTACAGTTCTGCCAGTGTAAGTGAGCTCCAGAATAAAAATGTCACTGTGAACATTATTTTCCAGCATTCTTATTTCATATTAGCATGACCAGATATTGGATTTATAAATGTAGGAAATGAGGGGCAAAGGGTGAAGAAATCATATTGATCCAAAAAGACTGAGTTTGCATAGGATGATATTTAAATTTTGATGAATGCTGCTTTTGTAAAGATGATGTTGTGGGAAAGCCCCCAATGTTTGCTTGGAGAGATTTTGTCTGTAATAACTTAATCAAAATTGGACTTCTTGAAGCAAAGTGTTCCACTGTGCTACCTATGTTTTTCTTGCCCTTAGAGTGGTCTTGTTTTACACCAGCCAAGAATTGAGATGGAGCATTTAGCAGCAAGTCTGTTCTCTAAATGACTGGGCAAACACATTCAATTCACTTATTTGTGCCAGCCTGACCCTTCTCCTTCAGTGATTCCTCTTTTATTTTTTTTAATTATTATTCCTCTGTTATATGGATGTATCTGAGGAGTGGTGTCTTCCTAGTTTGGATGAAACCTTACAAATAATTATGTGTGTACCATTTGGTTACAAACCCTAGTGTACTGATGCAATAATACTCAGTTTCTGTAAGGAGAGAGAATGAGACTAATGAGGGAGTTTGAATAGTGTTTTATTTTTACTAACATAGCTAAAGCAGAGTATTTTCATGATATTGGTATCTCCTGTTTTGCTTACTGCCTTCACTGTGAGTGTTATTAGCATTAGGAAATCTTTGACAACATTTTAATTTGTTGCCTTTGAATATTGTTAAATATTCAATTAGCATATCCCTTTTGTGAGAATTTAGTGTAGGAAAAATGGTGCTGGAATTACTCCTACTGATGGCTGCATAATATGGGTATAACTCAGTTGTTAATGTAAATATACCAATGCAGAATTTGGCTCTGTATTCGGAACAGTTAGAAGTAGATGTATAAAAATTAACCTTGTATTAAGAATAGCTTCTGTCTCCATGACTAAAACTGACTGTGGTGACTTTTCACTTTTTAGATAGATATTTGTAACATTGAGCAGCAATATCTGAATTTAGTTTCAGTATTCCAGTAAAATACCTGGAAGGAGACAGTTGGCTTCCCAGACTATTTTCCATAGGTAACTCTAGTAAAAATAACCAGAAAATTGCTCTACTTGCCATCAGTCTTTTTAATCTCTTAATTTACAATACAGTTTGAGGAGGGCTGCAGATGGAAAACATTTCTTTAGTTATGAAAATATTAAACATTTTCATCTGGTTTTCATTTTTGTTCTGTAGTGATGACAAGACTTTTAGATGCATGGCTGAATTTCCCTGAATTAATTTCATTATGTACGTCAATCAATTTCAGATCATTTTATTGTGTATTGTCTAAAGTCTGCACAGAGGCCACATCTTTACTAAAAATTCTGATGAGATTAAAGTACTTTATTTTCCCACAGAGCTGCTCTTTATCTCTAGTTGTTTCCCATCTGTAGCAAAACAAGCCTGGATGGGGGGGATTTTCCGTTGGGGAAGGAAACAGATAACGAATTCACTAGGAAGACTTTTGGTTCGGACAGTATTGACTGTGTGAGTAGGGGTGGTTTGGGAGAATGTTACTTTTTGAACTTGCATTTCAGATCTGTATACTGAATTTCCTGTTTGACTGTAGCTGGCTGCAAACCAGCTACAGATTTTTAGCATTTTAAAAGAACCCTCATAGTAACTTTTTTAATCCTGTGATAGATTTGGTTTTTTTTTTCAGGCATCCCTTGATACCCATTCTTCCTTTTTATTAGTACATTGATAGTACAGTTGAAGAAATCTATACTATGTTTTTTCTGGGTCAGTAGAAAGTCTATATTGGGAGTTATAATCCTCCTCTTTACAGCTTGTCCTGTAGGATGACTTTTGCTGCCAGGAAGAGGGAGAAGAAGAAAATAGAGCAGCCAGGCTGTTTTTCAGAATTCAAAACCCATGCTTGTGCAGCAAAACTGCAAACAGGGAGGGGAAATTTTTTGCACCCCTTCTCTATGCACCTTGTAAACATTTACAGGGAGTGATTTAACTGCAATGAGTCACAAGCCTGAGTAAGCTGCTTGTAGGAGCTCAACTGTATTTATCAAAATGAGATAGATTCCCAAAGTGTGATTGCTATAGAACTTACGTAATTAATCAATTAATACCTTTTCCTGTGTCAGCTTGGCACAAGAGAGTTGTTAGAGTGCAAGGCAAATGTGGAGTTTCTGTAATAGTTGTGTTCTCTTCATTGTAGTACCAGGCTGAAAGCTGTATGTTTGCTTTGGTTTATAATGCCACAGAGACTTTAGTGGCCTTTGAGTTTTCAGTTGTACATTGTTGAGTACAAGAAAAATTTCCTTCCAAGGATTTTGGTTGAATGTAACATCTCTTAGAATTAACCAAGTTATGAGTAGCAAAGCTTCTCAGGGGCAATAAGACCCTCTTGTCCTTCGCTTTTCACCACTGAATTACAATGGCTTTCCACTTGTGTTCTTTGAGTTTGTCAGTCCCTCTTTGTCTTTAACCTGATAAGGTTGGGAAATTTAGTCAGCGTAAGGCAGTAAATTCTACTTTATGTTGGTTGGAAATCTTCAAAGGGAGGTGCGGAGCACTGTTTAACAAGTTTAGGTCTGCTGACAGTGAACTTGCTTTTCTTAGTTACCTTTTGGCCGTTTCCTTAGAAATGATGCCAGTCCGTGAACTGAAGGTTGAAAAGCATTCCCTGTGAATTAGACATAATTCCTGTTGGGCAGCTGTTTAAATAAGGATAAATGTGCAGACTTTGACACTTAAAGTCAGCTGCAAACTTTGCTTGGCACCTCTGATTCAGAGGCAGCTGGAGTCAATGAAAGCTCTGCTTTTGAGCGCAGTAAACTTCGTATCAGACACAGGTAAGAGCTCTTGTCAGTCTAAGCAAAAACAACTTGTGCAGAGAGAAGCAGTCATTGACAAGTGATCTTCCTGGAAGTTTCAGTGTCATCTTCTGCTTCTGTTTTTTCAAGTGCTCGGTCCATCTTGTGATACATCAAAGGGTAAGAGTTGCGTAACTGTGGATCTAGGTAGGCAACTCAGCTTGAAACTTTTTTAGGAGACATCTCCATGTATATTTAATATGCATGTTCATAAGGAATAAAGTGAATATTTGAGTTGAAGAACTTTTCATTTCACACGCTTCTTTCTGCATTACTGCATTATTTCTAATGCTGTGTCTGTCATAAAACATGTTCCTTATACTTGCATAGCCAAATGATATTTATCTGGTAATATACTTTTTACCATATTTATAATCGGAATATGTGCCCTCGACATTGAGATGCTGCAACAAATCGCCTGCTACTCATATCAGTATTTAGACATGAAGAATATAAGCAGATCTTCTCCCTGCTGCAGTTATACCAGTTGAAGAGTTCAACACACTTTTGTGAGCTACCGCCCTTCCCGGTTTGCTGGTTCAGCTGCTTATGTGAACCATTTCAGTCAAAATAAGTGAGATAGGATTCCATATTTTAAGATCTTTGCAAATGTGGTTCATTTTGCAAAATGTGTGAAAACTACATCATTTTATGGTGAGGTTTGCAGTCCACATAAAGAACGTGCAAGTTTGTCACTGAGGTGAAATAAAAATGAGAAATAATGAAAACATTTAACACAAATCAAGCAGTCAAGTTCTCTCTTTTTGTTATGTTTTTTAGGTTATTTACAGTGTCTCATTTATTTGCTTCCTTTTCAGGAAGTATTAGGTTTACAGCTCCATAGATTTCATCTTAGAACAGATCTGGCTTGAGGGTGTCATGAAGGAAAAAGGTGGAAGGAAGTAATACAGAAATCAGGATCACGTTGCTATCGTGAATATCTTCAGCTATATTCTCCAATGGCTGCTTTGCTGGTCTGTTCTGCATTAAGATTTTCTGGATATCAACCAGTCTAAAGTTGTCGTACCCAGAAAGAAGAGAGAAGGTAAATGGTCTAACAGCTGTTTGATTTAGGTTTAATAGCACAGAGATGAGAGTATGCGTGAACTCAGATTTCCTGTGATGCGTTAGGGGTCTGGAGTGAAATACACTATCAGCAGAAAAACACAGTAGGAAAAGCTGGAATGCAATGCTTGAAATTCAAGAGAGATTGTAATTTATTTGGATGTAAATTACAAGCTCAGTAGGAAAATAAAACTTTTTAATGTTCAGGATATTATGTATTAAAGTAATTTAATGCTGAAAACGGATTGGCAAGAATATTAATCATTATGATGCAGGTTTATTCCAATGTTGGACTTTCAGAAACTAGGATAAGATCTAATGTAAGGGATATTTTATCCTGGATTTTTCCCATTATGTTTCTAACATTTCACTCTAAGGTCTGTGATAATCACCATTGTACAAGATTGGAGACTTGCCTAGAGTCCTTTAAGGTCTGATCCAGTCTGGCAGGTTACTGCTTGTAGTATTTTAATACTCTCTGAAGTGCTCTTTATTCCCTATCCTGTTAGTATGGATTTCCCTTTCCAACTGCTCTTCTGTCAGCTGTTATCCATCCTATATTCAGCACATTGAGTTTGTAACAGCTCCTTGGAAAAAAACAAAAAACCCAAAACCCTCTAGAGGGAAATTTGTGAGCATTGACACAAAATTCCACATACAACGCTGGTTCCATTTTCACCACATGCCTTTTCCAAAGCAAACAGCTTGCTTTCCTGTTAACTAGGAGGTATGAGGTTGTGGAGCTTTGGAGCTGTGTGAATCCTGTTGATGTCCCAAGAGCAATGCTGTTTCCTCTCTTCTTTCCTTCCTCTTTGCTTCCTGGGGCTTTATTTTCTGTCAGAGGTCCACTTCTTTGAATGACTGTCGAATGCTTGTGCAGGTGGCAGAAGTGAAAAAGCAATGGAGCCTGGAGTCATCGCAAGCTCTCATGGGATCAGAGATGGTTGCTTTGAACTTGTACAGGGTTTGGAAGATAGTACACTTAGTTTTCTAAAACAAAAAGGGCTTTTGTTCAGACCTCAGGAAACTGTAATGAAACCCACATATAATGTTTCAGTGGGTAAACTCTGACTAAAAATAGTAAATTGTAGGTTGACTTTGTGATTCTGAGCTATATATGCAAGTCTTCCTCCACAATATTAGATTTTATTCTACCAGTGACTATTGTGGTTCTCTTCAGCACTTGTTGGCATATTCCAGGATGAAAGATCAAACAGAAGTTGGAATTAGAGGGGACATGATTCAAGAATTTTTTTTCTGAAATTACTGACAGGATGAGCAATTGCAGAACAATTGTCCAGATAATTTGGATTTTGAAAAGGAAAAAAAGGGGGGTGGGTGCTTGTGTTTTCAGTAACATATTTGAAAGTGTAATAAATGGAAATTACCCAGCCAGTACTCAAGAGATATTTAATAAGATCTAAGTGTGTATATTCTTAAATACTGTTTGCTCTTCTCACGCAGATGATCTGTCTGGCATAAAGTACATTGGCTTTAACCCTTAAAATGAAGTAGGGGAGAGCTTCATAGTGATTTCTCTTGGGCTGTTTTGCATGGACAAAGTGCTTTTAAATACAAGCTTTGTATCTACTGTTCTGATGTTTTTGCCTAATATTGCTACTTTACTTTGAAAAACAGATGAGAGGTTACAATCTTGGAGTGGAGGCTCAGAGGCTGGGTATTACTCGTGGCTTATAAGGGGCAACTGCTTTCAATAAAGAAATCTTGGTCTCTAGATCTAGCAGCAATCCTTCATCAGAGCAACAGAAATGCTGGACTTGTTCACAGTTTGCACATGTGTTTTGTCTGATACCAAAGACATTTCAGCCATAATGTAAAAAATGCTGTCACCTGGGCCCAGTCCAGGGAATTTGGTGGATGGGGCTGATTTTTGTGCCCAGTTTTGAGTGGCTCAACATTACAGAGCACATGTTGGGCCCTGTGAAAGAGGAAACACCCTCTTTTGTCAGTGCAAGCTGTACTCTGAATTGCCTGTCCTGTGAGTGCAGACCCTTAATTACCCAGGTAGTCAGCAGTTGACATACCACTATCCTGGAAAACTAGGGAGGTCTCCAAGAAGTCTATTTTATCTTGGGATAATGGCAGATACGATGACTCCTCTTTTTTTCAAAAGTATATATTCCAGAAGACTTGAAATG
>VYZW01013491.1:0-17973 GCA_013401315.1 Balaeniceps rex
GGTGCTTAGTTGCCGACTGGGGCTAAACCACGACATAAAGGAAGGGAAAGAAATTAAACACGCCATCGCAGCCAAACTTTTTAGCGACATCTAAGAAAAATCCATTATTTCCATTATCATTTATCACCATTCAAATATACAGATTTGAGACAATTTTTTCTTTCATCACATCACTGCTTACCTCATGCTTTAAATCTATTGTGAAGTCTGACTTGAGTGGTTCACTTTTCAACTTCTTTGCAAGCCTATACAATTAAAGATGAAGACATTTACTCAAAAACACATATATTAAAAAAAAAAAAAATCAATCACTAGTGAATGCAGCAAAGTGTGGCTGGTATTATTGACCATCTATAAGGGGTGGGTTGGGGAAATCACATTTCTGTATTTATTGCCCCAAGAAGCAACTTATATTTCTTTTTCATATCAGTTTTTTTTTCATCTGAGCACAGTGTGATGATGTTAAAATTAATTTTCAGCACACACATTTTGATACATTCTTCTCGCCCAAGAAGAAAGTTCTCATCTGGAGTAGTTGGAGAGTCTGGCATAACATTTTCAACAGATTAAAACCAGTAGTGCATTTGAAGCTCAATACTGACAGCATCTCAAACTTCAGACAATATTCTATTTTTGTGTATTCCAAATCACAGTAATTAGGCACCTTCAATTTATGAAAACATCAATCCTTGCTACAGCAAGATGCATTCAACTTCTGAAGTCTATGAACTTTTCAAATCTCATTTAAAAACTAAACATCTAATCTGAAATAAACATCTAGGTTGTCTCTATAGCATGAGAAACACTTCTAGAGGGCAATGCAGTCATTCTAAGATCCAGGAATAACACTGTTGTTTGGGGGAGAATACTTTTTTAAAATGACAAGAGATGGTATTGAACTAGTTGAACAACTAGTACTGGACAACTATTAATTAGCTGACATGACATTAACTTTTAGATAGTCAGAGAGAAACAAAATAAATCACATGCACAGCAATGATGCAGAAATCTATTTCTGTACCCTTGTCTACTAATGAATTCTTAAGTGTTTATTTATAATAATTACGCTTGGAATGTGTAGAATAAGGAAGAAATGGAATTTTATCAAAGGAGTATTTTCTGGGTAAGTTTACAGTGGGAGCACAAGTCTATGTAGGCATACCCAGAGCTAGCTGTACCTTACTGTGCCTGGTTGAATGTCTTGCTATGCACCTTAGATCTTCAAACTAAAGTAGACTTACATGTATCAGCATGGGTGCTGATAATATGGGTGGCAGCAGCAAAAGCTCAGTATAGGCTCTGAAGTCAAATCTATGAAAGGCCAGACTGCACTGGTTGAGTACATCCCGAGCTGTCTGCCATAGCTAAGCTGCAATCAGCAGCTTCAATTCAAAGACAGCTCAAAATTAAAATTTGACTTTGCATATCTACATGATCTGCAATAAGACCTTCAACTTACTGCAGGAACACCTTCATCTTTTATAGAAAATATTAATCCATATGAAATCATAACTCATTAAAATAATATGGATTAGCATCTAGAAAAATTGTATAAATTAAACATTTTTAATTACTATCAATAAACAAGAAGTGATTAAAAATTCAATTCTTACTTGTTAACAAGTGGAATGCTAAGTGCCCAACCAGCAGCAAAATCGGGAAATTTAAAGACTGTAGGATTTTCAGCAAAGGCATAATGGTGAATTATTGTAGATTCTTCATCATATAATGCTTTACCTAAAAACCACTCCTGTAAAGGAATATAGGAAACAATTTTGTTCATCTACAGCATCCTTTTAGTGAAGATGACGACTGCTTTCATGCTGAATAAAGTAAACCTGAAAACAAAAACAAGGGAAGCTTATTGTTCACAATAATCTGGACAAAAATTGTACTTGGTAAGAAATGAAACTAAAAGGCAGTTCTCTGAATTCAAATACACACTGTATTTTCAAACTCCAGCATATGCCCTGGATTCCATCAGTTCAAAGAGCACTGAATCCCAGAATCATAGAAGCGTTGAGGTTGGAAGAAGCCTGTTGAGATCGTCTAGTCCAACTCCCCTGCTCAAGCAGGCTCAGCCAGAGCAGGGTGCGCAGGACTTTGTCCAGTCATGTTTTGAATACACTCCACAACCTGCCTGGGCAACCTGTTCCAGTGTTTGACTGCCCAAACTGACTAGACAAGACACTCAAAAGCATTGCATTCAGGAACTTTATATATACCCATTTTGAATTTCCATCTGTCTAGCCTCTTTTACACCAGGGAACTTAAAAAGCAAATGAATTTTAAATACCTTGATTTTCAAAACAGTTAAATGAAGAAGGTCCCAAGTATGCACTTGTAAAGTAAAAAAATTAAGTAGTAGTATTGTGATTAGAGTTTTAAATATCAGTGTTTAAGAATTTACTACTGACTCTGCTGTATCTGAAAATAATTAACAGACTTAAATACTACTTCTTTAACATTAGTGTCAGTTGTCTTAATCTTTCTGTTTAGAATGGATGGAAAACAAGTATACCCCCAAATTTTTGCAGAATAAGGACTGTAATGAAAGGAAAAAAGAATATATGTGTATATATGTAATTAAATATATATATATATATAAAAAAATATAAAAACTGCTTTTCAGGCCTACAAGTACAAACGATGAATCACGATTCTGAATAACCTTAATGATTATATTAAATCTTTAAAGTGTGAAGTTCTTTGCATTATGACAGTAACTCAGGCTTTTCTTTTTCCTGACAATTTATCAATTCCTGACAATTTATCACTAAAAGAGATTCAAAGTTAGGGCAACTGTTTTTTCCCCCAAAGATTCTCTTTCTCCATACTCCCTGCCATATTTGATTTTTCCCCTCCTTTACAGAGGCAGCTATCAGCAACAATGAAAAATTCCTTCAATGCATTAGTTCACACACTTCACATGAGATAAATAAATAATTTATACAAAATTCAAGACAAAAGGGAAAATATTCAAGCAAACTACTGTAGAAACATCTGGCCAAAAAAACCCCAGTCTAACCCCAAGAGGATCTTGCATCTCAGTAACCATCTTCCTAACTACAAGCAGATGTTGCCATATAGACTGAGCTAAATTTTATAGCTCCCCAGAGTCGATAAGGAGCAATGAGATTTGGCCAGGGTGCAGCAGAGTCAGCAAACAGCAGGAGAGGTCTGCACGCACCAGGAGACACCTCCAAGCCAAAACCAACTGGCTGCCCCAGAGGATGTTCAGCCTGGCAACCCCCCTGGCTTCCAGCCAGGACTCAACCTGACTCCCCAAAATGCAATAAGAGGGCAGCCCTCAGGAGCTACCAGGGATGCTTGTCTTGCCGCACGCACTGAGTCAAAGCTACGGGGTGCTTCCTTGCTTCAAGAACCCTACCTCTGCAAGGATGGCCAGGACCCATATAAACAACCATGAGTCAAAGATACGGGATGCCACCCCTGCCAGGGACACTGACTCTCTGAGGGACTGATGCAAGTGTAACATGGTATGCATGCATGTGCATACGTGTGTGAGGTGCTGAGTGCATTTCCCATGAATTCTGCACATTTCTCCCCTCTACTTTGATCAGCTACTCTCAATAAAACTAAATTGAATATATCTTGTACTTGACTAGTGACTTCTTCAGGTAACACAAATGCTGAAAACTTATTTGCTCCCATAATCCCCATGTGCCTCCTGAGGCTGAGAGGTAGGTGTTCAGGAATCTGTTGAGCAAACAGCCAAAGTTAAACTGACACTATCCAATATATAGAAGGTAAGGGTGGAGACTTTTTTCCACCATTTTTTTAACCACCTTCATAGGAGTTGCTACCTGGTACCTACTTACTCAGCCTTTGATTTATACATTCAGTCACAACAGCCCTTGTTTTCTCCTTCCTTTATTGGAAGGATTCAATAGTGTTCACTGGAAGGATTAAAACACAAATTATTGGGAGGTAAAAGAAAATGGGCACACTAATTTTTATGCACAAAGATGACTGCCTTGAAAGAATCAAAATAATTCTTTAGAAGCATTTGTACACACCATTTTTTAACTCTTTTAGGGCCTCCAAGGCTTAAAAATGTTCATGACACAAGCACACTATTCTGTTTCAGAAATAGTTAATAAATAGTAACATTTTAATATGACAGTACCATCTGCAGACAATTTTTTTCTGGACCTCCACTTTGTTATGCTACAGAGTGGAAAAAAAATCTTTACTTATCCCAATTTTGCATGCTAATTTCTACACCAAAACAATCTATGGATTAAAAAAAAAAACCAACCTTACTTTCCTTTCTCTATAAAACATAGAAAATTAAACCCATCCTCTAAAACATAGAAAATTAAAACCCCATACCCTCCTCAGGCTTTCATGTAGTATTATTTCTGGCAATATTAAGCCACAAATCACAGTGAAGGCATTCCAGGTTACAGCCAATACTCTCCAGGCTTATTTTGTCATAACATTGTTTATTTACTACACTGATATGTAGGACAAGTCAATCTGTGCAGGCTGGCTTTACAAGATTAAATTAGTTATATGCAAAGGAACTTATAAAGTAACTTAAGGAACGATGGTAATCAAATTCCATATAGGCAAAATTGTGGATTAAAAAAAAATGTGATTTATTGCACTATGGAAAACTACCACCCACCAGATCAGTTAATATATTGTGCTTCAAAAATGGCAAAAATCACCTACCTTTAGTAGGAGCACTCCAAAGTCTTTAGAACACTAAACTAATGGCTGAAGGAATGGGATGCAACAAAACTCAATACCAGACCTCAGGGAGGGCAGAGGTGACTTTACCTAACTTGCTAATCAAGTTGATTCTACCCACTCACTTTTGTATCTACTTACTCACAAATACCAAGACAAGTGCGCCAAATTAATCTGTTCAAGACTTGTTTCTGACACAGAGGACAGGAGATTTCAGCTGTCACAGCCTCACTGTGTCTTACTACAACATCTTATGAATTCTTATGATTCTCAAAGACAAACTGTTCTTTAGACAGATCTTTTATACCCTTTAGGTAAAAACAGCTACTAAGTCATTGCTGCCCATCAGCTTGGTTTACTCATTCTGGATAACTTTGGGTCTGTAGTCTATCATCCTGTTAGGATGACAGGAAGAGGAGTGGCACATACAATTTGGTTTAACCTTGCTGCTGTCTTCAGTTATGAAAGCACAGGTTGAGTCATTCTGCTGTTGAAACACAGAATCACAGAGGGGTTGAGGTTGGAAGGGACCTCTGGGGATCATCTGGTCTAACTTCCCCTGCTCAAGCAGGGCCACCTTATACAGCAGGTTGCCCAGGACCATGTCCAGATGACTTGTGAGTTATCTCCAAGGATGGAAACTCCACAACCTCTTTGGGCAACCTGTGACAATGCTTGCTCATCCTCACAGTAAAAAAGTGTTTCCTGATATTCAGATATAATTCACCATCTGAGTGCTTGCCTTGAGGTCTTTATGTAAACGAGATATTCCTCACTGTCTTTTAGTTTTACTGCAGTCAATAATGTCCTTGGTTATCAATGCAGGTCATTCTCTTAACATTCCTCCACAGTCTCCTATGATGCTTTCACACATCTGTTTTCACTCAATATTACATTCATATCAGTCTCAGTAGTTCTGTTACTAATCTCTACATATCCAGATTGAAAAGCTGCAGATTCATCAACTATTCACATGCCCCCTGTAGAACTTCTATTGTGATTAATATATACCACCTTTTTATTATGCAGAATGCTGACATTTTAAAATGAATAATAAATGAGCTCATTCTGGTCTAACTCATCTTAAATTTTGTGACTGATGGACTACTACTGTATATAAGGAATCGGTTATGGACTGTTACACTAAGATGACAATTACGATGTACAAAATCAAAACATTTTATTTTCCATTTAATGCAGGTTGAAACATAATTTGTTATTGTAATAGAATTTACATGTAATGCAAAGGAGAGATTAAAACTGGCATAAGGGCAGCATCTAGAACAAAATTTTTTATGTTTCTATTCTGAGAACATCAATTAGAAGTAGGTGTTTCTGAAACAGAAATAAATGGATATTCCAAAGGCCTGAATATATTCAGTCAGCCATTTTGAAGACAGTGTTTAAGAATGTAAGATCTCTGAATTATTATTATTATCACCATTTTAGAAAAGAACTGTGAGAAAACACAACAAGGCCATGTGCCTACAAAAGAAGTAAATATGCTAAAGTGAGATGTGAAGAAGAGTTCAATACTCAGTCAAGGTAACAATAAAGAGGCAAAACATGTTTTGCACAGGAGATTTTGGCTTCTTTTATTCCAGGCAAAGGATGGACATCAAGCTGAATTTTTTTCTGAACACTGAGAATTCTAAACATTAACAACTTTCATGTCAGTTGCATTGCCAAATTTACTTTGTTCCTTGGTGACTGCATTTTTCTTTTGTTCTGCAAGTCTTTTGGTGTTGTTTCTTTTCCAGCAGGTAAAGAAAACCGTCTTATCACCAAGACAGTTCAGAAACAGAATGCAAATAAAATACCCTACTATATTCGATCAGAGACAGTTAGTCAAACTAACATCAGTCATTCTGTCTGATGATAATCAGAACCGATGACAGACAGAAAAACGGGGAAAGGGGACCACACAGCACACTATATTAATCTTTTTACTGATGCTACATCATTTCCAGGCTATCCACAGAAGGAATCTTTTCCCTCCTCAATTTTAACAGTTCTTCAACAGCTAGACAGGCACTCATACTGCTTCATACAAGGTGTTAAATTCCTTGCTCACTCTCAGCCTCAGCAACAGAAATCTATCCCCCTATTTTAAGCTGTTCAGATACATCTTTTCCAATGTTTGGAGCTCTGAGCCATCCAGGCAGTGTTATAAAATTAAATTCTGGACCACAGAAACTGTTCCGTAACTAGGAATTCTAAAATTCTGCGTTTATGATTTTGTACTTACAATGATTCCACGTTTCATCTAAAAACCCATTCAAGCACATTCAAAAGGAAGTTAAATATCTAAATTTTTATTTCACCTTAGACCCGTCAAATCTTCCAAGTGTTTCTAGCAGCTTTATGACTTGTATTCTTGTGTCTTCTTCACAGAAGAAAATCCACGAGGAGTTCCTACCATAGGTAACAGAGAAGCTAACAAAAGAAATTAACATTTTACTACTAAACTGGCTTATGAACAGAATGATAGATTCAACCCCCATCCCCCAAATATAAGTACTTTGCAATCAATCATTGATTTACACAGAAACAGAAACTTTTACCACTTACTTAGAATTACATATCAGAAAACTACAGTGAATGGATAAAAATATTGCCGCTGCTGCTATCTATTTATATAGCACCCATTATTCCAGAAAGAAGGGAATAGAGATGCCTAAAGAATGCCCACTCAGAAATCTATAGGCACTACAGGTACAACCACCTATGAATTCAGAAGCTTACAGATAGCAGTTTAAGTTACCTTCCCCTCTGTACCTTAACTTTCTTCCAAGGAGCCCCACTATTGGGCATCTAACACCACTGCAAACAATCATGAAATTGCCTAATGACAGGTTTTCTCACAGCTGTTTGTCACTGACCATATCATCATCCCCAACCTAAAAACTTCATTAGCTTTTTCAGTACAGTGAAACTATACAGACTGAAGGGACTCCCCTACCTTCCTTAAAGCCAACACTAATCTCAATGCAGGATTCCTGACTCCTTCAGAAAATTCTCATCCCTTATTTCTCTACTCCTCCCAGCTTAATTCTTCCACTACTTAACAACAAAACAAACCCTTATTAATTCATGACATCCTAATGGGAAAAAACCCCAATCTTTACTTGTCCAGTTTCCTTTGCATAGCTTTTATGTTGACTTAATTAAAGAAATCATCTGAGGAGAGGGATAAGAAAATCAGCAGCTATAAACATCAGAGATTTCTTCCTCTACAGCACTGTCTACTGATAAAATCAGCAATGAAAATAAACAGCAGGAATGTAAGTCAGCAAAAATAAGTAAAAAAAGGTGATAGGATCATTTATGTTTTAGGGAATGGTATTTGCCTAAAAGAAAACCCCCAAAAACCAAACCCACTATCTGAGAAGTAGTTACGCTAGAACATGTAATACCTGCCTCTGCAGGTCTTTAAATTACATGCTAGAAGCACCAGATGGTTGCCAGGTGCTAAACTAGGTCAGTCTCTTTTCATCTGGGGCAAGTCATTATGCTGGTTTTGGCTGGGATAGAGTTAATTTTCTTCATAGTAGCTAGTATGGGGCTATGTTTTGGATTTGTGCTGAAAACAGTGTTGATAACACAGAGATGTTTTCGTTACTGCTGAGCAGTGCTTACACAGAGTCAAGGCCTTTTCTGCTCCTCACCCCACCCCACCAGCAAGCAGGCTAGGGGTGCACAAGAAGTTGGGAGGGGACACAGCTGGGACAGCTGACCCCAACTGACCAAAGGGATATCCCATACCATATGACATCATGCTCAGCATATAAAGCTGGGGGAAGAAGGAGGAAGTGGGGGGATGTTCAGAGTGATGGTGTTTGTCTTCCCAAGTAACTGTTAGGCGTGATGGAGCCCTGCTTTCCTGGAGATGGCTGAACACCTGCCTGCTGATGGGAAGTAGTGTTTTGCTCTGCTTGTGTGGCTTATGCTTTACTTAATAAACTGTCTTTATTTCAGCTCTTGAGTTTTCTCACTTTTACTCTTCTGATTCTCTCCCCCATCCCATTGCAAGGGAGTGAGCGAGTGGCTGTGTGGGGCTGAGCTGCCTGCTGGGGTTGAACCACGACAGTCATCTTCTGATGAAGCTACCTTTCCTCTGTGTCTTGCAATGGTATTTGATTATTCACTGCTTTCTGCTTATGATACCTAATCTGCTAAACTGTAATAGCCAGAAGAACTCACAATTCATTCGTCCTTTTAGTTCATAAAAGCATATACTTGTTGCGTACTCAACACTGAAATCTGGGCAACTTTTTGCCATTCAGGCAAGCAAACAAGATACAATCAGCTGGGAAAGACACTTCCTAGCTGTTCCTACTAAAACCTGCCAAACAAGTACAGAAAGGTATCAGATACCCTCATGTTTTTAAATATGTACCAGTATTCAGTGCCCTGTAAAGATTGAAGGCTTTTCTTTCACACTTTAGTGCCCAGATAGAACTTTAGGAGAGAAATATCTGAATTTACACCAAAGCAGGTAAGTGAGGGTCAAGGAGAAAAACACTAGAATGATCCACACAAAAGGAATTACTGTATCTCATGAATATAGCACATACAAGTTCACAGAAAGAATGATCTGTTCATCTAGCTATTGATGGACAAACAGAATGATTTTCAAGGCTAAGTATTTCAGGCTTGCAGAGAGTCTTATGTAGACCTCATAGCACACAAATTTGGAGTTCATATTGCAAGGAGTCATTGGAGATACTCAGGTAAGATCCAGTTTCAGTGCAATAATTTAAAAAAGGGATGTCTTCTCTGCTTAATAAACGTGGTTACTGAGAAGAAATGCAGTGGGCCTTCTGGAGACAGTAAGGGTACTGTGTCATAAGACATCCACTGATGTCTTATGATTACATCTGCTGAAATGAAGTGCTTTGTCCAAGTTAACCTGTGCTCAAGAACTAAAAAGAATTATCCTAACTGTTTAGAGGCCTACTTAAAAATGCTGACAACCACAGAACTGAGGGAAGCCATTCTTCTGAAAGCAGTTTTCAGATAAGAACGCATCTTATATCACAATTCCTAGCATCATCAGCTGCTGCAGAATGCGCTGATCCCTTAATCTCCCTTCCTCCTCGTCTGTCCATTGAAAAAACTAAACAGTACCAGCCTCACAACATCGACATACTTCTAAACTACTCCATGTCTTCATTCTGCCAAAAGTGGTAAGTGAAATAGCAGGCACAAGGAACTTCATATTCCAGAATTCTCTTCAAGATGGAAATCCTCTACTTAAGATTCCTCTTCTGATTTCTGAAGAATTTTCTTCTGCTTTATCACACAAACTAGCATTTCCATTTTTGCTTCTCAGTTTTGCTATCTTGTAAGAGCTGTATCTGTAAACCCTGTCACCGAGACATAAATAATTCAGAAGAGGAACCACTAGGTCATTGAAACAGGAGCTAAGAAGGAAAAACAAAGATGATTGATAGTTGGAACATCATCTTTCAGTTTTTCAATTTACTTTAATTCTCCTTTTGCTTCTTTTCACAGTTTACACATATCTCAAAGATAGCTGCTATACAATCACTATTTTCACGTTTCTACACACAGAGAAAGCAATGGAAAGCAGAAAAGGGAAAAGCATCCTGGCCTGTAATCAGTCTGATGCAAAAACCTCAAACCAAAACAAAAACATCCTTTCGAGTAACTCTAATAAAATATATTAAATAAATTAAACTTCAAGAGGCTTCAGATTTTTTTCTGGCATCAGTTTCAAATGCAAGTTTTAGGCAAAGGATAGCCTTCAGTACTACGGAGCTTTAGGACTTCCTGAAACAGGAATCATTGCTTCCTAACAGTTTGCAACATACTCCTGTGTAAATGCAGCATGTCTTCCTTGGAGCCATCTGCATAAGCTAACAAGAAAAGATATTTGAGATTACCTGTCTTTTCCGACCATACTAAGATGAAAACTGGCCATACAAGCTTCTAAAAAAATATCAAAACCTACATTTTTTCACTATAGAGGCGTACCAGCTCTTAGAAACACTATAAGCAATAAAAGATAGAAACCCCAAACAGGTATATTATCTATTTTTAAAAACCACAATTTATCCAATTCGTTCAAGCCAAGTAATCTGGAAGGTCAAAAGTTCTGAAACACCTCACACCTTACACTGTGAGAAGTGGGGACCAAATAGGAAAACACACATTTAAAAATGGTATTTCTTTTGACTAGTTTACTTCCTTAATAATTTTAAACCCCACAATGATTTGAAGAAGGTAGTTGCTCCATTACATTATATTATTGTTGTTCTTTTATTTAAATAGCTTCCTCTGATTTAATAAAATTTAATAGAAAATTGCTTTGGTAAACTAAAAAAGAGTAAGAAAGTGAAAAGATAAGGTTGCAACTCTCATTCAAAAACTTTGCTTCTGAAAAAAGAGGTCTGAGTAATTACTATTTATATTCTTGGTTGCAAAAAATTCTGAAAATAATTGGCATTCAGTACACTTACTCTCTCATTAACGGTAGTATTGTCCATGCACCTTCATGCCTGTCCATCTGATGAATAAGCAGAACCGTAGGTAATTCCTTTAAGAAAAGTAAAAATATTCCCATTAAGCTTGAATTAATGCACTTTTTTTCCTAAATGCCAACTAATCTTAAAAAAATTACTCTGGAATGACTACTTAGCTCTTCATTGTTTTTTACTGGCAAGTAACCCTGCAGAATAGATGACTTAGAATGGTACGAAACAAGGTGACCTGCAATTTAGGGAAAGTGCTTCTTCCAACTCACGATTTCTTAATTCTCTACTACATACAAAGCTAATACACTTCAAGTGAAATGTTTTGTATAGGTCCCATGTAACCAGTTGAGCAATACAACATACTCATTTCTTTACCGCATCATAAAATCCCATACTGTAAAGAAAGACTTATAAACAACGTAGGGTATTCTACAAAAGCTTCCACTGACAATCACGTTACACAGAGGTTATGTGGGAGTTCTAACACTCCTTACTTTGCTGAGTTCAGCTTGACCTGTCACACTAACATCATGACAAAAAAACCCACAGGTTTACACAAAAATCAAAATGAGGAGTTAGCAATTTTTCTTCCTGAAAAATCAAAGAAGCTTCCTACAAAGGAAAATCTTTTCATAAATTTCTTTGCTCTTTCGTTACTTGAAATCTCTTTGGTGTGGCAGATCCTGACGTTTAGCAGACAAGCTATCACTCTGGGGTAGTTCCCAAGAAAACACACTTTAAACACAGCCCTCTGATAAACCAAACTGCATAATTTATTCACTAGCTCATTCATGTAAAATCTGGGAGAGAGAGAGATATATCCCATAATATATAAGCAGTATCTTATTCCATTGATTAACTACCTATTCATTTACAAGTACAATTCTCTACTGCAGCATCATTAGGGTCACAACAAGTTCACAAATGTCTAAATCCTTTGGGTTAGGTAATTGTACTAGTACCAAAGCAAAAATCTTCCTGCCAGAAAAGCCTAACCTCTGAAACAGTTTATCTAAACTTCCTCACCATCTAAGTACATCCCGTTACAACAATTAACCTAATAAAGCACTGGTGGTGTTAATGCACTTTAACATAAATGACTTACTACTAGCAGGCAAATCATCCCACCTTTCTGTTATACAAACTGTTAGGTTATGTGATTAAAGACTCATCTCCATAAACACAAAGAAGCACAGAGGAACAGTAACAGGGTAGGAACCCCAATAAAGTAATTGAAGAAAACTGAGCACCCTGACCCAGCTCCCCCCAGGGCTGTCCCAGGGGAGGCATCAGCCTGTCCAGGTGTGACACTCACCAGCTAAAGAGAAGGGAGAGGCTCCCCGTTCACCTTATAGTCTGATGGGGGTTACTGCCTACAGGGGCATGGGACTCATTACGGGATTCAGGGGAAGAGCATTTTGGGATGGCACAAAACTTATTTTTAATGAGATGCTGAGAGGAAGATGAAAGGCCAGGAAAAGAGGGATCAAATTGGAACAACCATTGGTAAACACAGGGAAGGGAAAAAAGGAGTTGGTCACTTAAAACAGATTGCTGGTCAGGATGCTTTTCTGGCCATGCCCTGCACTCATCACTGCAGTCTGTCGGGTCTTCCCCTTAAACTCCATTTCTAACTCCTGGGCAGGGGGCTCTGCGTGCCTGTGTGTGTTTGAAGGTCAGAGGGCCTGCAACTGGAGAGGGGACCATGAGTTATAGGGGTGCACATGTCTGTGGTGCCAGAAACTGCGAAGAGCGGGGTGCACGCACATTGTGTGGGGGGGTGTGTGTGCTCATGAGCATCAAGCTGGACTAAGAGTAGAAGAGGCTTGGGAGCCTCTGATACCTGGTATTAGAGCAGCCACAAGTCTGGGGCAGACACTGCAGAGACCAAGGGGCCTGACAGTTGGTTACTGCAGGAACCAGGAGAGCCTCTGGGGTGCAAGGGTCAGCTACTGGTAGGGTTGTAAGTCTGCACCAGGTACCAGAAAGAATCATTTGCACGTGTGCATCTGTGTGTGAGGCAACAGGGAGGCCAGGGGTCAACTACTGGATACACTGAGTGTCTAAAGCTACTGGGAGGATCCACAGTGTGTGCACGTGTGGGTGTGCAGGAGCAGGGCTGAGCACTAGCAACTGGAATGGAGCTGTCAGCCACACAGCAAGCCTCAGATGCCTACGTGCTGGCAACTCCAGAGACTGGGGATGCAAGACCAGTGACCACACAGACTGTCAAAGACCAGCTACTGGAGGCATCCATATTGTAGACATGTATATTTATGTATACATATTCCAAAAACAGGCTTTCATCCTGACCAGCCAGAAAGGTGAAACAAAGTCAGGCCATTGGTACCATTCATGTTTGTGAGAGTGCTGTGGTTTCCATGTTGATCTACGTGGATGACCGCGTATATATGTACACGTGTGTGTATGCATGCACACGTGCAAATGATTCTTTCTGGTACCTGGTGCAGAGAAGGTGCACCTGGTGCACCTCTCTAAAACATGAGAATACATGCCCTGCATATACCTTTCCTTCCACTCATCTCTAACAATGCATCAATTCTGATTTAATAAAGGAGATGCTTAAAAAACACCGTACAGGTAAAACAGCCTCTTCCAAAATACAGGAGGATCTCTGTTGCTTTTCCTTTCTCATTTATGTATTTTCACTCTGAACCTAAGAGAACTGGGCTGACCTATTCATTTTGTTTATTCTACCTTCAGTACAAGGACAGAAAAAAGGTAAAAAGTACCTGATGTCAGCTTTGGGGAGTGAAAAGGCATGTGCAGGCTAGCTCATCAGGGGATGGCTAGATAGTCAAGGTAGTGATAAGTAACTTACACACTGTGTCTGTGTATCTCATAAAACTCTCCTACAAATGCATCCATACCCTGTACTGTATTCACTGGTTATTTTATCCTGAAACTATTGTTTCCACAGTTAGAGATCCTATATACTTTCACACATATTAACACTTTACATATGACACAAGTCAAATTCAATCTAAATAAAATAACTTAATCACTTTTGAAGACCAAGAAACTACCCTCCCCACTTTCACAATTGAGCTGACTTTAAAAGGGCAAAACAAAAAAATGGAATCACTTTTTGGCTGAAACATAGTGTAAGACATTTTTACCCCAAATACCACCTACTGTATCAGTACAGTGAGAGCAGTAATACCTGCCACAGATTACAATTGCAAACTCCACACGAACAAAAAAACCTAAGTGTGAATAAAGGGGTTAGAACCACATCTTCAAACCAATTCAAAAGACATTGACACAGCCTCATATGTACCTTTAAAATAATTTAGTATTATTTATGCAAGTTGAAGTACAAAGATGCTAGTGACACACTCAATTTCACAGCAAATCATCAACAGAACCGAAATCAAACTCTGGTTCTCAAACCTAAGCATTAAAAGTCCTTTTCATTAACACATGAAAAACCTGTGGGGAATAGCATATCCAGTGAGGAAAAAGATCCTTCAGAATAAAAGAATTTTTAAGAAATAACTATGAGAATTGCTAACCTGAAACAAATCTCTGAGATCTTTCTTTACTACATGCGATTTCATATTAATCTACCAAAACCTATATGAGAAATGCACAATTTATAGAGAACAAACCAGTATGGTGTAAAAACAAAGAAAAGCACTAAAATTTCACAGACTACAAGGCCAAAATGGACCTCTCTAAGCACCCAGGATGGCAGAGATCATACCCAGCTAAAATGGGATTTCCAGAGCCACAGCTAGGTCACATCCTCTAAGACCCCCTAGCGCTTGCTTTGTCTTCCTGCAGAACAAAGTCCACTGAATTTCATCTAAACATAACTAACCTTGCCCTAAGTGTATGGTTTAGTGAGAACATGCTTTTTAGAACATAATTCAAACTGGACGTTGCTCACCACTATTTATTATATGCCCTATGTGACACAATATTGTAAGTACTACATATAAACAGATACAGAACTGTGGTGAAATGCAAAACATGACAGTAATATGTTTATTGTTATATTACTGAGTCACCTGATCAGAGCAATTAGCAAACTTATAACACGTTATAGAAAAATACAGTAGTGTATAGGAATCTGCTCTTAATGAGTCCACTATACTGGTATCTGCAGGTGTCTTGTATATATCCCTGTGCTTTGCAAGTTTATTAAACTGCCTCATGAAACCCAGAACTGGGGGACAGGAGGGGGGATCCTAAACTCGAGACACAGTTGTTGAATCACATAGTTCCAGAATTAGAAATGTTTTCCTAGTTTTTGTTGTACATGCTCTACAAGCACTTAACATTTTCCCTACTCTCTTATCTTCTTTACAGAAATTAATCCTAAACACATTCAGAGCTAGCCTGTCTACGCTCTTCTCAGCCCTCCCTTGGGAGGTTAAATAAGCCAAGCTCTTCCAGTCATCCGTTATGACTACTTTGACAAAGTAGAGCTGTGGAATACACACTGAAGTCTCCCTACAAGCCACTTCTGTAGACACCCTGAAGGATTTCTAAAATGACAGAAAGAAAGAGCAAATCTCCTACCTCTAAACCCAGTGGGTCAGTCCATTTGCTAGGAATTGCCACCGTCAAATATTACATTGTACACTACATCTTCTCTGTATTCTAACAATTTGCTTCAACATTGAAAACTACAATATACATTTCAAATATTTTTCATGTTTTAAAGACATAAGTATCAATATTTATCAGAGCATCAAGTCCAAAAATCCAGGGCAAAACATTATCTCAATATACACCTTCAAATAAAACCCACAAATCATTTAAATTACTATTTTACAATACAACTGTAACAAAAATACTTTGCTTCTGTTTAACAAGTCAGTTGTTTGGGAGCTTCTCCAAGATGGTCATGGCCTTTTTAACCTTTGCTCTATTTCTCCCTTTAAGCTGTTTTCATAGAATTGTAGAATCGTAGAATAGTCTGGGTTGGAAGGGACCTTTAAAGGTCATCTAGTCCAACCCCCCTGCAGTGAGCAGGGACATCTTCAACTAGATCAGGTTGCTCAGAGCCCCATCCAACCTGACCTTGAATGTTTCCAGGGATGGGGCATCTACCACCTCTCTGGGCAACCTGTTCCATTGTTTCACCACCCTCATTGTAAAAAAATTATTTCCTTATATCTAGTCTCAATCTACCCTCTTTTAGTTTAAAATGATTACCCCTTGTCCTATTGCTACAGGCCCTACTAAAAAGTCTGTCCCCATCTTTCTTATAAGCCCCCTTTAAGTATTGAAAGGCTGCAATAAGGTTTTAGAAAAACCCATGTTGCTAGCAAAGCATAGTATCCAATAAATAGACATTTTGTAGTTTTTTGCTCCTCAGGAAGCCTAAAGTAATAAAGTATAATCTACTATTTTCCATTAGAGAGAATCTCTGCTTCTGTTCTACTCTCAGATGCCCGAGTATCATTTTAAAAAAGAACTGAGTTTCCGTAATATATTATGTGCAGTTTCAAAGGGTTCAGGGAAAGGCCACAGCAGTACCCTGCTTTCATAAAACAAGAGCAAGATGCTGTGTGTAAGTCTGTCGTCAAATGATCTTACATTAAAGAAAAGATGGAAGCATTTACCCAATCATATGGAGGTAATAACAGCAACTTAAGAAAGTGATTTGAAGTGTTCCTGACTATAACTTCAGATAAGAGGCAAAAAAAAGGGAAGAGATTTAATGAAGAGGAAGTAATTTTATTCCTTCTTCCTACTGTACATTGAAATCCTCAGAACACAACTTAGTTGCCAGAAAATATACTTGAATGCATAACCAAAGCACTGACTCCTGAGTGCCTGCACGCTAGATCCAACAACTCATTGCCTGGGAAAACAGCTGCAGTAAGTATTTGTATCTGAAGGGACTTTTTAGGCAGTTACCTGGAATATTAATCCTTATGCAATAAACAATTTTATCATCAAAAAGAAAGCTTTCTACTACAAAATATTTCTGTCTCAAAAACCTATAATTATTGATGTAACTTTTTCATGTGGGAAAGATGCTGGTAGCCACTGATTTTTTTATTTTACTGGGTTGTTCTTCACCAATAGTCAGAGTAAATTTCAGCATGCATACTACAATGTTGCCAACTGTGAACATGCTGCCTAGAGTTCCCACAATTAGAAAATCAGTAAAAGGTCTGGTAAGGTTTTTGTGATCCAGAAATAATTCACTTGTAGTCAGTAGTAATCATTGTTAATTTGGTTGACATTATGTTGATGTGACACCACAAGATTTTCCTCAACTACTACTATGAACAATTGTCCTGCAGCAAACTGAAAAACAGTCATACAAAGAATTCATAAGTATGACTATGTTTTCCATGATCAGGAGCAGAAAATGTGTCAACATCAATACAATTGCCTCCAATCTTGTAGATGAAATCCTGAATAGATCGTAATTCAGATGACCAGGACATGAGAAGACTCAAGAAACTACTAAATTGATCCATTTCAAAATTATCATCATAAATCTTATTACCTAGAAAAAAAAAAAAACGACATATTTGCTAAATAAAGCTCAAACATAATTGCAACACCGAGACCTAGACCAAAAGCAGCTCCTACTGCTTCTTAGCACTGCCTCATATGTTTAGTCTAGGTTAGTCTATTTTTGTGCATTTTTTCCTACTCACCGCACTGTCTTGCATCACAGAGTGCCCTAATTGTATTTCTTTGGGATGAAAGTAAACCAGAAGATGTGCTGCAACTGCTAATGGACCTCCAGTTCACAGAACCA
>VYZW01013493.1:7459-30820 GCA_013401315.1 Balaeniceps rex
CTGAATTGCATTTCTGAGATCACTACAGGCATTTGTTCTTCTTATTGCCACGATGCAACTGCCCAACTGCTTCACAATGATTTTGGACACTGAACGTGAACATGGGACTCCCTATTGGCTGTTCGCTTCAATAAATATTTCTTGAAAAATTCTGCATTGTTTACCTCCTTGGTATCCCCTACAGGAATCACTGATCCTGGATTTATAGCCTGGTCAGTAGCAGGAGGCTTCATCCATCCACTCCTATTATACAATGGCTGCCCAGGGACATCATTGTCATACTGCCCAACGCTTAACTTTCTGATCCTTCCCCCTGTTGCATCGTCACCTTGCATACCTGTTGCTGAAAACAAATAGGTAAACTGATTAATAAACTCTTTTTTTTCAGTTAGAGCTGTTAAAACAAACTTCACTATTGTGCCTTCAGTGATTCTGTTCAAGAATGCTCATGAAATAACTGGTTTCATAACTGCTTTACAAAACCACACAGGTGGGAAAAAAAAAATCAGTTGCAGTTAGCCTTTCTGACACAAGCTGGAACATACTTGCAGTACACCTGGTTCCAGAGGAGTGAAGCAGCATGTTTCTGCTGACGCTCATTTTTGGAAGAGGTTACCCCCTGTGCCACCGGTAGAGCCTGCCAGCAGGGGCCGCTACGGGCACCCAAATGGGAAACCATTTCTCTTTCCATCCCTAACACACAGCAGCTCTCAGCAGCAAAACCATTGCTGCTTTCCAGGACTGCATTTTCCCCGAAAAAACAGCTTCTTTTTAGTTAACACAGACCCTGGCCCTTATAAACCCAGCTCACTGTACACCTTTTGTGACATACATGGCAATCACACTTAATCACAAAAATCAGGTATTAGATACACACAGTAGCTGTAACCTTTTGGAACATGAGAGTAAACTGAGCCAGCAGAACAATCCAGGATATTCAAGGGCATAAAGCAGTATTTGTTTCCAAAGTCACTATTAAGAGACTGTCATTAGATACAGCTTTATGATTAGCAGGACTTTAGACTTAGTCATCCACTCCGACCAACAGGCGCTTTCAGAATACTCCTGCAGCAATTGCCTTTTCCACCCTTCTTCGTAAGAATAAGTCAACAGTAAGGATTCCACAGTAGCCCTCACTGTGTAGTGACAGGACAATACAAAAATAACTGTATGTGCAGCAACTTTTCAGATACTCCTCTGAGAGTTTTTATTGTCTATATATGCAAAAAGATCTTTGAAAATTAGCTATTTCTCTGAAAAGAGCTGAGGATTTCTAAAAGAACTTATTTTCGTTGCTTGGTGTCATTTACAATCATTTCCAAATGTAAGTATGTGTTGATTAAGCACATCTCCTACACACCCTGATCACGGAGCCGTAACAGTAGGAGTCCAAAGCATGCCCTTGATCTAAACCAGCTGGAGGGCTGAGCCAGCCACTTTTGTAGAGAAAGACAATAGTGTACACCTTCCACACACATCTGAAGTAGCTGACAGAAGCCAAGGCATAAAATCTGGCATGCGGCGTAAGTGCCTGCATTATAGATATTTCACCTTGATTATTTAGCACAATTATAGAGCATCAATGCACAAATAGGTTTCTGTATAGGAGAACAGTTTTTATTCAAGATTAAAATATAGACAGGGATTTCACACTAAAATCCATGGTACTTAAGTGATTCTGCATTGACATACATATGTATCGACCTGAATAACTTGCTGGCAAGTAGCAGCTTATCCTACACATTTTAATAAATCTCTTGTAAAACTGCAGAATCAGACACGTTCAAAAATCCAGCTCTGCTACCATCAAAGCCAGTGTAGTAACTAGTACTAAAGCCAATAAATAAAACCCTGCTAGTCATTTTTGAAAATTCCACCAATAGGGTTAAGTTTCAGGGTCCAAATTTAGCCATTTATTTATTTTATCGAGTCAATATAAATATACCTAGCACATCTTGGAAAAGACACAGCTGATTCTGTTTTTATGGTACAACTTTGAAAACTAAAATACCTTCTAAGCACCCATATTTTAAACACTTATTTAACCCTTTTTCCCCCAACTAGAAACTTTATGTGTGGTCTTTCAGATGTATCAGAGTATCTTCTGAAAACACTGTGAGCAAACTAGATGCATCAAACAGAATCTTCGAAGACAGAAAAGGACATGAAGTTACAAATATCTTCTAAACCTCTTACGTGATGCTAAAAACTCATGAAGATTTCTACTGAAATTGAAGACCCTTAGTATGTAGACAGAGTTCATGCTACTCCAGAATTTACCAACTTTTTGCACTGGAATTCTGTTTTTATTTGTAATTTCTGTAAAGAAAAAAGAGTGGGTATCACCATGCAGAATCTCAGTCCTCGAAGAGACCATCTGAGACCAGGCACTCCCAGTCCCACCACTCCTCTGCAGGAGGCAATGGGAACCAGGAACAGCACATGAGAGTTTCACTCCATTTGTAACCAAGGTACGCGCAGTTTCTTTCTGAACGTGCCTCTCCTACTTAACGCAGCCATGTAGACTACCTTATGAGAGAGAATGTCTACCTTTTGGACGGGTCGAAACAGACCTTAAAACTTTGCACAGATTTTACTCGTCATGCTAATGAGAGGGCTTCATCATCAGTGATATTCATACACTCATGTCATTAGTATTCATACACTCATGAAGCTTGTAATTTCTATGAAATTAATATAGTCCTCAGAAATCTGCAAACAGGTATTTTGGGGAAACTGGACATTTTCCTTAAATAGACTGGAAGTGCTTTGTGTATCGAAGTATCCCAGCATATGCTGGATGACAGAGGGGAGAAGTTGAGCTGATAGATTGCAATAAAGCTTAAAGCAAATAACTTGAATCCAAGAGATGAAAATTAAGTGAAGAAGTTGGCAAAAAATCACTTTTACTTAGTTTATTAGTTTCGTGAATGTACTTCAGAGCTGCCTCACTTAATGTAAGAGAGTTATTAATTTAAAAGATGTCTTTTACAGTGTAAAGTGTCAGAAGCCAAGACTTTCTAGAAGTCACATAATTTGTTTTTGTTCTTGTAGTTTACCTTAAAGTTTTGGCAGAGCTTCATAAATATCCCAGGAGCACATATTTATTCCTTTGAAAGAATTTTGTATACTCTCATTTCTCTCTTTTCCCTTGTGAACTACAAAAATAATTTTGTTTTCCCTGAAGAACAAATAATAACATTCCAACAGATTGTCATCAGAACAGCATTAGGCATTTATTTTGTCAGATGGCTATCACCATGCCAATGCTACAGCTAACAGAAGCATGGCCAGTGGTTAAAGGTTAATCTTTGTTTGGTTTCTTTAGCTGCTTAGCTTTCCTGGAGTACTATTCAGAGGTATTTATAACTATTAGAAAGAAAACAACATTAAGTTAAAAATCTTGCCTGCCTTGGTACGTCAACAACAGTGCTCTATCTCATATATTAGCAGTTGTCCCAGCTAAACTTCAAAAACTATTATGTTAACTCTTCATGTGTTATACATGTTTGTGTTTACCAAGTGCATGAGGCACACCATTAAAAAGGTCTACATTTACTTTCAGTTACCACAACAACTAGTAAGATGATGCTTACATGTTTCCACCTGATTCACAGGGCTTGTGGGCTAGCCTCAAAACCAGCTTTATGTGAGAGTGGGGCAAGCACAGCATACAACGTAGGACTCTCTAGGAAAAACTTTTCTTGTGGAGGTGGAAAGACAAGCTGGACCAATAGCCCTTCTGCCCATTATGGAAATATTTATCATTCGTAAAATAGAACTATCAGTCTTTTCCAAACCCAGCATAGTCCATCAAAGACCTTCCCTTAACTTCTACCTAGTTTATATCACAGCCAACTGTGCAAATTACAGTCAAACAGAAAACCCATTACAACAGATAATTATAAAACAAAGTTCGTAAGAAATATGAAAGTTTCAGCACCTTGTTGTTTGCCCCCCTATAAGGGGCTCTAAATCACGTTACGACTTTGTGCATGAAGAGGTGCAGTCACCTTTAATGATTTGAATATTACTTCAGGCCACTCAACTGCCCTTTTATTCCACTGCACTGTTTTTCTTGATAGAGGGTTTTTTTTGCTTTTAAACAAAAGCAATGTATTATAGAAAAGACTTACATAAACCCTATAAATAAACTTACTCAAACTGGTTTGAGGGGGAGGAGTGCACATTGTGATATGTTGAATCACAACAGGATAAAAATGCTTTAGAGTCTATAGATTCACATGCTATCCTGCTTACCACCACAAATAAGTAAAAATCATATTTAGCTGTTATTTATCCCTTGAATAACCTGCAGGTTTCACAATGTACTTCAAATTATCAAAATAATAATAATTTGCTCTCCTTTATTATTAAGGAATCAGAATAGAATAGAATAGACTATTTCAGTTGGAAGGCACCTGCAACAATAATCTAGTCCAACTGCCTGACCACTTCAGGGCTGACCAAAAGTTAAAGCATGCTGTTAAGAGCATTGTCCAAATGCCTCTTAAACACTGACAGGCATGGGGCATCAACCACCTCTCCAGGAAGCCGGTTCCAGTGTTTGACCACCCTCTCAGCAAAGAAGTGTTTCCTCGTGTCAAGTCTAAACCTCCCCTGACAGACACAGCTTTGAGCCATTCCCACACGTCCTGGCACTGGGTACCAGGGAGAAGAGATCAGCACCTCCCTCCCCACGTCCCCTCCTCAGGAAGCTGGAGAGAGCAGTGAGGTCGCCCCTCAGCCTCCTTCTCTCCAGACTAGACAAACCCAGCATCCTCAGCCGCTCCTCCTAGGACATTCCTTCCAGCCCCTTCACCATTTTTGTTGCCCTCCTCTAGACACATTCAAGTACCTTAACATCCTTCTGAAATTGTGAGGCCCAAAACCGCACACAATACTCAAGGTGAGGCTGCACCAACGCTAAATACAGCAGGATAATGGCCTTATAAAGCAGTTGTATTTGTCAATACTGCCTTCAATCAACTGCAGAGCAGTTTAGACAATGCCAGACAATATCAAATCACCAAGAATTAACTTCAAACTGGAGCCATTAATTGTAAATTTTTCACATTTAAATGTAAGACCAAACACGTTTTCATTTAGTGTATCTTTTGGAAATTAGCAAAGATCTACATCAGCTTCATTGCTTAATGAAAATGTGTTACTGTTAGATTTTATTTGTAATTTTATAACTAAATGATCAAAGCTTGTGTATAGATGACGTTTTGTTTTCCTAATCAAAAGGTGCTATCAAGCTCTATTAACTGAAATTTCACACTGGCCTTAACAAGTTTGAAAAATTGTATCATACTGAAAATCTGGAAGGCAAAAATTGCTGCCATGAAAAGGGAAGAAAGTGATTATTCAAGTTTTACAAGATACTAATCTTAAAAGTTCTGTGCTGAAATTATCCGACAGGTTGCAAACATGGTAAATTGTTACGGCATTGAAATATAAATGTCAGAACTCGTAAAACTAATTTTAACCACTTCTATCATCCACACTTGAGTAACAGTTAAGACCATATTCTCTGGATAGAGCTTAAGCAATGTTAACTATTATTTCACAGATAGCTTCTCACTTAATTAACTTTATTTATTCCCCAGCAGGATTTTTGGAATATTGAATTAATTTCAACACTATTCCTTTCACAAGAGACAAAAGGTAACGCCCATACATTTAAGAAAATCTGACAAGTATGTACACAAGCCACATGTACATGGTTTAAGAAAACCACATGTGGTTTGAAGAAACAAAAGGAAAACTTCCTAGGATGTATGTTTAATCAATCAACCAACCAATACAACTTAACAGATACTGTAATTAAAAAAAATAATACCCACAACAAATAACAGACTCTGCACACAGACAACTTGCAAATCGTTCCTGTGTACAAGCACATCACACACAGAGAAGCATAGAGAGGAACAGGCAAAGCAGATGCACTTCAAGTGAGCTTCTCACCATAGCTTCAACTCGTGTGAAAAGTTAGCATGACATAAAGGAGGCTCTACCAGTTCAACCCACAGATCGATAAAACTCAGGGTTCTCTTGAGAAAGGTACAGTGAAAACCCCCACAAGGCTGTTTTTCCAGTGCCCCTTTCGCGGACCTCAGCATAGTCATGAAGGCTGAAATAAGACTCTGGGGAGAATTATGTTAGCATTGCAGAAATTCCAGATGCCGCTGCCTATACAGCAGTTTAAAAAGACCTGCATAACTCTGACTACTCATTACTGTGAAACATGGGGATTCAACCCAGCAGGAGGCTTAACAATTCATCAAGAAAAAAAAAAGTCCCTAAGTTAACTTCTAACAGAGGAGCCTTCAGAGAATGCCCCACATACTAAAAAGTGTTACTGCAACACTATCCAAATCAAAAGTGATTTCCTTCTCTGGCACCATTTATCTTCTACAAAGTTTAAGATTTTTGCAGAAGGCATTTAATAATCAAGCTTTCAAAACAGCTTTATGCTTAAACCAAAGCAAATCTATTTTAAGTATTTATAATCAGCTTTACAATCAGTGTTACAAATTCAAAGGAAGAATAATATCTTCAAAGACAGCAAGACAAAACTCGAGCTAAACATTGTGGTGGAAAAAGGACAAGCAAATGTATACCCAGCTGAAACAAAATTATGGATTTCTGATGCAAGTGCTAACAGACTATCTTGTTAATGCTCAAATTTTCAGATTCACAGCTCTATAGGAACACTGTTTCAAAGGGATTAAATCAGAACAAAAGCCAATTCAGCTGTGTCTGTGATATCTTCAGTGCCTTAATCTTTCTAAAACGTAGCAGGAAGTGCTATTGCAGCCAGAAAAATCTCTTTGTTCTTGAAAAAATACCCCACGTTTAGCAACAATTCACAAGCAAGCTATTCTTTTTTCCCCTATCCAGAATGGGTAGTAGACTAGGAGTCCAAACTCCTTATAACCCGTTAGTCTAACAAGCAAATAAAAAGGTCTAAACTCTACCCCAAATCCAAGTAGGCCATTAAACCTGTCCGTGTAGGACACAGCAGCTTCGCAGGTCTGGCCAGTTCAGTTTCTTAGCCCTTTTACATCGTGCCAAGCATGGGCAGCAAGCCTGTTGCAAAATCCAAACCAGGATCTCCAAACCCGTACAGAGATGGCATAATGATGCTACACTGAGGATCACATCCTGAAAGTTACAGGATTGATAAAAATTTATGGAATAAGTACACAACAAATTAAATTAAAAATTACTGTACTGATAAATGTAACTAAAATTCCATTTTTAACTTTAGCTTAAAAATTAATTTAACTAAATTTAGCTTAGCTTAAAAAACTGAATTTAGTTAAAACTCCAGTTTTAACTTAAAACCTCAGTTTTTAACTTTAGTTTAGCTAAAATCTCCATTTAAATTTACTCTTAAGTACTGTAAAATTAACTCCAAGTCAGGTACCAAAATTTTCCTGTGCGACGGAAACTACAACAGGTTTTGTAGTGTATTGTTAGTACATGCAAATAAGGCACATGAAGATTTGGACAAGCTTTGTTCTCCTGTCACTTTACAACTTATTTCAGATGGACTGGGTTTGCTCTCCCACAGAATATCACAGAGTGAATGGGAACATCTGGAACAGTTCAATGCTGTTAAAAATTATTATTTAATAAAGTATGCAAAAAGGATTTCTTCCCTTCTCCTTTGTCTGCAGATACACTGTAGCATGATTTATGATGCTGTAATTTCGACCATCTTCAAAGATTTATTTTCGATAGAGGAAAGATCTCTGAAGATGTTCCAGACACTTGTAATCAGATGTTTAGTCACCTTATTTTTATTCATTTTGCATGTTGGGATTTTTTTGAGGGAGGGAGAGAATATGGCTTTGTTTAATGCTCAATTCTTTACTGAGCTGATAAACTATATAAACTCCACACAGAATGTAAGGCTGCGTGAACCACGTATCTGTGTTGTCCCCACCACATTAGGTGACCTAAGGATGTTTTAAGACAATATTGTCAAACACAATAACTCGTGCATGAAGAAGAATTAGAATTAGCTGAGAGCAACAATATAATTTCAGCCTTATGGAAAATACAGTCCCTCTCTTCCTCATGCTGGCCGATTTAGATAGACATGCATCTCTTGGTCACGGCAATGGAAACAGGCTGGCCCCAAATGTTGAACGCATGTGTTCATGTGCTTTGCCTTATTTTGATCCCATTAATTCTTCAACTGCGTCTAACATTTTTCTAAAGATGCAAATTGTAACATTTTAAGAGTGAAAAGGTGAGGGGTGGGGATGAGACATGGGTGACAGTAATGGTAGGTTTTCCTGAAAATGGGTAAAAACCTTTCTGTTCTCTACGTTTATTAACAGATTCTTGCTTTTATAATTTTCTAGGTAGAAGCAAAACATTGTTTTAGCTTTCCTTCTCTACGCAATAAGCATAAGCTTTGTGATAAAATACAGCTGGTTAGAGGAAGTAAGTCTTACAAATGATCTTTAACAGTAGACTGAGGTCATGTGTTAATAGACATGAAAGAATACAGAGTGAAGTAAAGGGGGAACATTAGAGAAAAGCTTACATACAAATCAAAATTTCCTCAGGCTACACACTTTCCTGTTATTTAAAATTAAGAACTACCACAGCACTATGTTACTAGTAAATGGGAGCTTCATTTACTTACCAGAAACTCATCTCCATGTAACTCAGCTCACGTAAAAGCAAAAAATGGGTAAATCTTAATATACAGTGCACTGATTCACCTCTGATGACCGATGCACATAGCACTGAAGGAGAAAAGAGGTCATCGGCCACTGTTATACATGGTTCATAAAGACATATCCTAGCAAAAAGAAATTCAAGGACCACCGTCTGCTTCTTCCTGTTCTCAAAAACACTGAGCGCTTAAGACATCATTTCAGATGGAACCCAGAACTCTGCTACATGGGTAGTCAGAAGTTTGTGCCATGTTAACCTATGTTAAGGGTACATATGTATAAAAACCTCTAGGAAGAAGCGTGAAAGGAGAGGTAGCTGCCTATCTGTCAATCAGTGCAGAAACATACAAGCAAAGAGAGGTAAGAATGCACCATAATGTACATCCCAGCTGACACAGACACGTTTCATTCTTAAGCTCATTCTTCCAGCTTTGCAGGGCACTGGAAACATGCACATGCCTTCTTAAGGCATACATTTTCTGCACGTTCCTGCAGGAACCCTGCCATCTGCTCATAATTCAACCCTCAAGTTAGGCACACACACAACACATCACATCAATCCTACTCATCTCTGGTACTGTTTGCTCCCACTCACTTAGAATACCTCATTCGTCCATTCAACCTCACTCAGAGCCATCCAGCCCTGATCTGTCAACTCCCTCCATCACAAGCCAATTCATTCTCTTGATATACTTGTTAGGTCAAGGACTGCTTCAGTCACAGGGTATAGAGCTCCCCCTAAAACCTGACTGTGTAAGACCAACCACTACTCATCAGTGAACAACTGCTGCTTTGGTTAGCCTTTATTCATGGCTATTTCCTCATCCCCATGGCAGCCAGCATTTCTTTGTGCTATCAATTACACCTCCTGTGCTGCAGTAGTTTCAACAGCTAATTAATTGCCTTGGAGAATCTCCTGCTTATCCTAATTCTATGAGTCTACTTCCAAGGTAAGGTAAACCACATCCAGCAGGCCTGTGCTCTGTTACCACAAACTGGCAATGAACAACAACATATTATTGTTATTTTAAGGGATTATTTATCGTATAAGGTTTCCTTTTCTTTCTAGTATAGCACATGTTTACAGCCTTTCACTGCAAGTATGCTGAGTACGTCAGCTTTACTGCATGTGTATGCATGCGCAGGGGAATGGAGTCAGACTGAACTCATGCTTCAGCTGTGCACTGTGGAGGGGAAAGCAACGTTGAAGTCTGAAGAGGAACTTTCCATGACATTATAGATTAGTTTGTTCCCACACACACAGGAGTAGACTTTTGACTTTAACCAAGAACAATGAGTTATGTTGTTATCCGATTTTTTTAAACTGTTTAACACTTGCCACTTATCCCAGCGAGTACAGAGGATATTTCTTTTTATTTATTAATCTTTGCACAGAAGCACTAATTCTCAGTAGGAGTATGATGACAACAGACTTTTTAAGGGCTTGGGTTTGTACACTGAAACACTAGACCATTTGACAGACCTGCATACCCTAAGGCCACTTTCTCTCTCTCCTCACATAGATATTACATACCTATGATCCCCAAAGACAAGTGAACTGTCAAGCATGTTTGAAAAAGGAAGGAAGCTAATAAAGAGTATTTCCTTGTTTCTCAAACTTTAGGGTTGCTGCTCCTTTTCCCACCCACAGTCAAAATAGACTAATTTTGCTGTTTCGATTTATCTACCTATTTTCTCATACAGCTGAGGCTTGGGAGGTGGTAGGGGCTTCTGCGAACAGTAGGTTACTTTTCCAGTATTCAGCTATTTGCCTAGCAGGATACCATGATGTTTGGACTACATTTCCAGATTTACTCCTTTGAAGTGGTATGCAGAGTTTGAAAGAACATATCAGAATATCTGTGTTTTATGCTCAGAACTATGACCATCATCTGGATTCAGATGAGACATGAAATTATACTCCATCTGACCATCCCAATTCACAATTTCTCCTTGCAGCTAGAATGCTCCCTTTCCATCAGATGATGTATCAAGGGAAAAACATTCCAGGTCTTCCTCATTCTTAACATTCATTCATTCAGTCAAACTGGTTTTTCCCCTTGTTGTTTTGTGCACACCGTGCATAAATGATTCTGTATACAGCAGCGGGGCAAGTCCAGATATGTAAATAAATAAATCCTACAGCATTTGGAAAATCAGTATGTGCTGGTGACCTCCTAGTCTCAAGCAGAGGTGGCAGCACGCCACACATACATATCGTTTTACCTTTGGAACCATGGGTAGTTTTAAAATTAAGCTCTTCAAGTATAAACTGAATAATACTTGCAGAAGTCAGAAATAGAATGTTTTAGCACTTGACATAAAGGCAAACTTAAAAAATTATTATTATTGTGCTAAAGCTATACAAAGGAATATTTCTTTCAAAAAACCCTTTTGTTTAATTAAATGCTATTCTTATGTTTCTTACTCCAGTATCACATGCTGAAGCACATGCAGAAAAAGACAGGTGAATCCTGACATCTCCAACCTTAGCCTTGGAGCTAATGCCCTAAAACACTCAATTTACCTTTTTCATAGCTCTGCCCCACTATTAATCATAATTTCCTCATGGTGTTTGGTAACACAGTGGAATAACTGTGTTCCTCACAGCGAAGTTCCTACAGATCAGGTCCTATCACAAAGATATAGGTATGCGGTTTCAGGATAAACCTGTTCTATCTAGTTCAAAGGCTGCTAAAATGGCTGTAGTTCTGCTTGCCCCCCACCTCCAGCCATGTGCCTTCACCACTCTTTTTGCATATGGTGTTTAGTGATTACCTGTCCACATTGCAAGTTTAACTCTGATCTGGCAGAGAACTAACCAATAAGAAAACCTTCAAACCATTAAATTAACAAGCTAATCCAACAAACTGCACCACTACAGAATTACCAGATCTGATGCAGAGATGAGTGGGGTAATGTATGTCCAAGGATCATGGAGGCAGTATAAGGCCACCTCTCTTGGGAACAGCCTGCTGCATTTCAGTGGCATTAGATGCACCACAAAATTGCACTGTTAATCACAATGAATATACTCAAAGGGTTCAAAGGGCAGGCAGGGGACTCAACACACATCCAAAATTGCTGCTTATCACTCAAGAGCAAGGCACGTGATGGTTACACAATGGAAACTCCTCAAGACACTACCTACATTAACCACAGGCAGAGGTCTTTAAACTTAGGGCACTCAAATGCATTCAGCTGCCTAAAGGCCCTGACTAAATTAAAATATCTAAATCCTTACTATTCCTACTCTCTGTCTCTTCTACCAGAAGATGCCATCCTCTGAAGTAGCAATTGTTGAAAATGATGGTGCTTTAGCTTACACCCCCAGAAATGTAAACTAACTAATGCCTCCTCACACCCCACCAAATTAGGAGCTGGAGGAAAGGAAAAGCACCCATTCAGTTTTGCTGCCTTTGATGAAATGAACTATAACCTCTCAACAAGGACCACCACAAACAGAAATCAGCTGAGAATATCCAACACAGTTTTATACTAGCACCCTGTTTCAAAGAGACTACTAAAAGATGCTAACCAACCTAAACAACACTGGCAGCATAAGACACTGAAAAATAGAAGGTAAAATGAAGAGAAAGCAATTGAAGGGTTAAACTTTTAAAGGACATTTTCCATTTTCTTAAGCATAAATACCCTCATGACTATAAATATGACTAGAATGAGGCCCATAAATCTCGATGACGTAAGCCAAGACTAGAGGCCAACACAATCCTCCAGTCTTGCATCCTGTATCCTGTATTGCACACATTTTAGGCTCTCTGCAGTGCTTAAACTCTAGATACAGTTCACTCATTTATTTTGGGCCCTAAAAATGCAAGGGTAACCCTTTACTTGCCACCTTCCTCCTTAAGACTCTAACGTCAGTGAAAGACTTTGTGAGAACTACAACAGAATCTGACTTCAGGGCAGTAAAAGTGTGAATGGAGTAAGTACTTCCTTCAAGCAAAAATTTAAGAAAAGACTTAAAGACCCAAATACCAGTTGACTTACTCCCTGACTATCCCTTAAATAATTAGCCTTTTTGCCAGACAAGATATGCTTAGCATGCTGAAAGAAAACATCATGCAGAACTAGTCATGATTAGATAAAGTGCAGAACTGTGTACAAAATACTGGATGGCAATCCTCCTGTAAGTTCTTGATTAAATGAAAGTGTGTTGGGGATCTCATCAAAGTCTATAAATACCTGAAGGGAGGGTGCAAAGAAGAGGGAGCCAGGCTCTCTTCCACGGTGCCTGGTGACAGGACCAGAGGCAATGGGCACAACTGAACACAGGAGGTTTCCTCTGAACATCAGAAAACGACTTTTTTGCTGTGAAGGTGACTGAGCACTGGCACAGGTTGCCCAGAGAGGTGGTTGTGGATAGGAGATAGGCAAAAGCCATCTAGACATGGACATGGGCAACTGGCTCTAGGTGGCCCTGCCTGAGCAGGGGGGCTGGACCAGATGATCTTCAGAGGTCCTTTCCAAGCTCAATCACTCTGTGACTCTGTGATTTCAGCAGGAATGTGGGTGTTGCTTTGGAGCAGAGATAGATGGTATGGGGAAAAAATTCAATGTCAGAAACAGTTGCTGTTGATAGCAATTAGCACTAAACATACCATTTTCAGCATACCAATTGTGCTCACCACCTCACTTTCAGAGATATATACTCTATGTCTAATTAAATCCATCGAAGAGATCTTCTATTGACTTGAATCGGAAGCGGACTAGGAATCAGTATGCATAACGTTATGTTTGAAGCTCAGTATGATGTAAACATCCTGTAAGGATGTTCAAAAAACAAATGGAAAAAACATTAACCCTCCTTTTCCCTTGCTCAGACTGATGAAGGAGAGAGAAATGCCTTGCCAAAGGCAAGGGCATGACAAAAAGTGAAGGAGCTTCCTGCCTCCTAAACTCTTTCCTTTTTCATACTATGCTCTGTTGCCCCCTCCAAATTACACAGGATTCTAAATGCTGGCTGTATATTCATATTCAATTCCAAATTCATCACTACCTTTAAAACAAATCCCCTTCCAAAACATGCCCCAAGGACTTGTATTCTCACCCATCTTTATTAGGGCAGGAAGTTTACCTGATTTACCTGACTTTACAAATGGAAGGGAATTTACAGTGACTCCTACATCTTCTTTGGGAGATGACCAGAATCTGTGAGAAAAATTCAAACATCTCTCTTCAAATTCATATCTTTAAACACAGAATTGTAAAAGGTGGCTTATTCTAAATGACCCTTTTATCCCCTTCACTAGCTTTACTGTATACCAAAGAGTTGAGTTCTCTCCTGATGGAAAAAATCTCATTTTCAGTTTATCCATCAGCTAATCATTTGGAAAGATTCAAGAGAATTACAAACTAATGAATTTAATCCTGTAAGAGCCACAAAACACATACCATGTATTAAAAACAAACAAACAGTAAAGGAGCTCACATATATTCATCATGGATTTCTGGACTTCTTTAGTTCTCGGTTACCCTCCTAAACACAAAATTCTGATTTCACCTTGTCTACAGGAATCACCACCCTTGATCACATAGGCCTGCACACTAATGGAAACCACACACTAGTTAGGCACAGTCATCATCGAATGGTTTGGCATATCCAACCGGGCTTGAGCTGAAGCAGCTCTTTTGTGTCCAATGAGGCCGCAGGCACGTGTTCTGGCACGTTGGCTGATACTGAATCAAATCCTGGAGACACAAACAAGTCTTTCATTGCACCAATACTGGAGGTAGGAAGAGAATGAAGGGAAGGGGATCTGATGTTCTGCTAGAGGAATTAAACCACACAGAATTTTCAAACATGACAGCAAGACCAGCAAAAGCTTCTTTGTCACAAATTTTAGCTCCAGGTTTCAGTGGACTTAAGCAGACAGACTACTCATCCTTTTGCAAAGCTGCTAGTTCTAGTAGCATTACATAGGCAATATAGTCAGCAAGTGTTGCATATTTAATTCTGCCAGTTGATTTCTGCAATCATATCAGAGCCAGAGATAACAAGCAAGCACTGTGACTTTTGAATTTTTAAGCAGAAAAAAGTTTCAGAAGGAGTACATTTTAAAAACTTTACTGTCAAAGATCGTGTTATTTATGGAAATACTGCACAGAAATTTAATGCCAGCAGCATTACACTAAATTTGAATATAAAATTTTTGGAGCTTTTTCTCCTACTTTAAGTGGAAATAATAAAAAATCATCATAATAAAAAGCATATCATCATAAATCATAAACCATTTCACCACAGATGCCTTCTAAAAATGTCCCAACGTAGGAATTCTAGGAATTCTGCTCCCTTATTACTTAAACTTACAGCAGCAAAAAATTCCCAGCTGATGATCTATGACAGGTAAGAATTTGCTGAACAGTACTTTTTTCAAGCAAAAAACAAGTACCTGCAAAACTCACTTAACTTACATCAGTTTGATTCCATAATTTCTTGGATGGTTACATAAAAAGGGTATCAGAAATAATCCCTTGATAATCATCCTGAAAGTTGTAAGCCATGACCTGAGGTCTTGCTGTACCACATTGAGAACACACAAGTGCTAGGAAAAGTATTATATTCAGAAAGTATTACAACAGCTTACCATGCCAGGATGGATTCCTGCTTGTGACCTCTAATTTGTCATGGAAGCCAGGACTCTGGCCAAGCCCTTCCACATCTACATCAAGGTTGGTGAAGCCATTTACTTGATTTCTGTCTGTGGTGACAGTGTTAATGCGGGTCGGGATAGGTTCAAATGTAGGGTCCAACTCCAAGATCAGCTTGTTCAGTTGTTCAATGGACAGATCAATATCCAAAGTTGGAGAAGCTGGCAAGTCCCCTGCGTTGCGTCCTAGATCCAGGCCATTCGTGTCCCTCTGGGGCACTGGCCTTGACTTAAAACTCTCGGCACTGGCATGTTCTGCAGCTTCAGCAGCACCTGGCACACTTCCTAGCCCCCTCTGCACAGCATCTCTGCTGCTGAAGCCACGTGTCGGGGTGTCCGGGACTCGGGATTGGCTCTGGACACTGCCCGAATTCTCCACAGTGTTAGGAATGCCAACCCTAATTTCATTCTCTGGCGCAAAACCATATTGGTGAGCAGTGACCATCTGCTGCTGGCGTACCCAGGTCTGAGTGGAGTAGTTACTTGGGCCATAGGCTTGAGGCTGGGGTGAGACAGAAGGATTCTGTTGCAGTTGCTGAGTTGACTTTGGCTCAGTGCTTCCAAATGATCTCTCATAGACGGGATCCACACCAATTCCCAGGTCTGAGGCAAAAGCATTGTGATGTTCTTCCCCAGTGTTACTTCCAAAGCCATCTGAAAGAAGTGAGTTCTGACTGCTCTTGTGGCAACTAAAGTTCCCTAGGTGGGTGGAGTGCTGCCCTTCTGAGGAAGACAAAGTCCCAATGCTGTCCACGCTGTGAAGGTCATGATTAGGCATTTCGTCATCCAGAATATCAGTCTCCCTGTCCTTCAGTTTGGTGTCTCCATTCACGTGAACTTGAGCTGGCACTATGTGGCGAGTCCCACTGTACTTGCTTTGGGCATCAGTCATATCCTTGGTGTTGTTGACAGAATCCTCCAGACCAAAGCCACTAAGTAGCTGGTCCAGTTCTGCCTTCTCTTGCGGGCTCAGACCCCGTTTGACTCCTGGCACAAGGCGCTCCTCAGTCTTGTCTGTCCTGATGGAAGCTGTTGAGTGTCCTGAATCACTGCTGACAGACAGGGTATGATCACTGTGATCAGGACTGCCAGTCATGGGAACACCCTGAGCAACACCTGGGATGCTGCTGTCTGAAGAACTCTTCTTTCTCACTTTCGCATACAGACTGCCATCAATGGGACCTTGGGTATGCAGCACTGTGGAGAGGTAAGTAACAAGGAAAGGGAGAGAAAAGGACAAGGCATTATATAAGGGCTTTGACTGGTGTTGCACCACACGACAGGAGTACTGCTAATACTAATGATATTGTTTCTGCAAAACTAAATTGGCTCTAATTGGCTCAAAACTAAATACAGCATCAGCCAATGGCATTACCTTCTTTCATTTTACGTTTCAATTTATCAGAGTTTTCTTGATGGAAATATAACATGCCATTCATAGGTCAAACTCAAATACAGTTCTCTCTTTTTATGCTGTTTTGAATGCATGTTTAAGGCATGTTTATGGCTCCACAAACTCTTCATACTAATTTGAAGAATTACACTATTACAGTGCTAGAAATTTGAGAGGCAACTACCATGCATTCCATTCAGAGCAAGAATGGTAGGAACCTACCAGCAATACTTGCCTTGAACATATATCATACAATTACCAGTTCATCCATTTCTACTTGATGGTCTAACTACACCACGAAGAATCATTTACTCCTTCTCTTGGTGGTGCAAGGAAAAAACCCAGGCTTTCAATCAGAGCTGCAGGCCTTGGGATATATGTAAGGCCTCTTCACAGAGGCACGCACGAGGTTAGACTATGAAATTTCTACACGTGTGGAGGATCCGGTATGCATTTCACATTTCAATTTTAATAAGCAAGGCCATAATCCCTTAAAAATCAGACTATAACTCCTTCCTCATCAATGATGGGAAGAACCTAACTTTATTTCTCATCTCTGAGATACTTGCTCAACTAAAGTTTATGAATAACCATTCATAATAAATATGGGCTAGAACTTTCCTTTCTGTTTAGAACATCTTTAGAAAATACAACAATTTTGAAGGAACATTCATCTGCTAAGTTTACTAAGGCTGGGTGTTGAGAATAGACAAATTCCTGCTTCCAGTTGCATGAGCACAACTTAGCACACTTCACTGACATCAGCTATGCACAGAAGAACTGGGTGAGCCAAGTTTTACCTTCTTACAGGGCTAATGAACTCAAGTGGAAGGCTTCACTGAAGTGACTCATCCCCTGGGGGATGAGTGGATTGAGAGCAGCCCTGCGGAGAAGGACTTGGGGGTACTGGTGGATGAAAAGCTGGACATGAGCCAACAGTGTGCGCTTGCAGCCCAGAAGGCCAACCGTATCCTGGGCTGCATCAAAAGAAGCGTGGCCAGCAGGTCGAGGGAGGTGATTCTGCCCCTCTACTCAGCTCTGGTGAGACCCCACCTGGAGTACTGCATCCAGCTCTGGAGCCCTCAGCACAAGAAGGACATGGAGCCGTTGGAGCGGGTCCAGAAGAGGGCCACAAAAATGATCCGAGGGCTGGAGCACCTCTCCTACGAGGACAGGCTGAGAGAGTTGGGGTTGTTCAGCCTGGAGAAGAGAAGGCTGCAGGCAGACCTTATTGCGGCCTTTCAGTACTTAAAGGGGGCCTATAGGAAAGATGGGGACAATATTTTTAGCAAGGCCTGTTGTGACAGGACAAGGGGTAATGGTTTTAAACTAAAGGAGGGGAAATTTAGGCTGGATATAAGGAAAAAATTTTTTACAATGAGGGTGGTGAAGCTCTGGAATGGGTTGCCCAGAGAGGTAGTGGAGGCCCCATCCCTAGAAACCTTTAAGGTCAGGTTGGACGGGGCCCTGAGCAACCTGATCTAGTTGAAGATGTCTTTGCTCACTGCAGGGGGGTTGGACTAGATGACCTCTAAAGGTCCCTTCCAACCCAAAGCATTCTATGATTCTATGATTCTATGACTATATTCCTTTTGATCCCAGAACTGTTACTGGCATCCATGAACCCTGCTGCTTCTTGCTATCTCAAGGCACACGTCCTGTACTTTTTAATCTGATATATTGATTTTTCTTTCATGCTGCAGCCACCAGCCCATCTTACTATTTCTTTTCAATAATCAACAAAAAATGAATGCAAAACATACAGCAGAAAGTCAAGAGAGTCACAAGTTAGGACTAAAATCTCAGCCTTAGAATTGTCTCCTATGTACATACCTCTACATGTTTTCACACATATGTAATATTTTAGATACTATGCTTTATTGCTAAGAGGAATCACATAAAATATATACTCAACAATAACAAATATGAAATACATACAAAATGGATAATTAAAGTTGTTGAAAAAATCTGGGTTTGCTTCCCAGAAAAAAAACACAAACTTGAGCAGATTTTTATATACAATCAGGAAGTAAAAAACACATTTGAGTTAAAAATAATACTGTGAGAATAATCTCTTCCATGTTATTTCAGTACTACCAACACTGGCAATGGATAAAATCACAGAACACTGAATACAGCGATTTCCCTCTGGAAAATCTGGAAAAGCTCAAGAGTTTATTTGAATCCAGCTTATTTTATCCAAACCACTGTTTCCTACCTCTGCCTGTCAGGGCTTTTTAAAGCTCTCCTTGACAATATAGATCAAGGAGAAGAAACAAAGCTGTGGGAGGCACATTCTTATGATCCTTTATTGGCCTTGTTTGTCCAACTCCCACGCACATCATACAGGTTAGACCAACGTGAAGTAGAGTACGGCTACTGGGCTCTTACCCAGTGCTGAAAATGAACACAGTTAATTCTGTTTCTTATTAAAAGCTTTAGGAGTAAATATTTCTACTGCCCGTCAAGCCAAGAAAGTAAAGTGAGTGGTTCTACTTTCAAAGGATTTAATGCTCATTTACCAAAACATTTATATTAAGCAGAAGTTTCTGAATAGCTTCCTACCCATAGTTAGAGAATTGTTTGATAATAAGAAAATTAGACCATTACCATTTAGGAACAGGTGGATTTTTGTCAAAGGTAACCAACAGCTTAGTCTACATCTGTGGCAGTTCCAGAATCAAAAGAGCCATGGAGAGCCCAATGCATTTCAACATCAACTCCACCATACATTTTCAAAATATACTTAAAAAGGCATCGTGATCATTAAACTTCCAAACTAGGAAGCTTTTCTAGGCCATACCATTTTAGAAAAAGCGTTATTCAGAAATTGCACCCACGACGGCAATGAATTCATCGGTTTATAATGGCAAGAAAAGTGGTCTGGTTGGAAAAAGCCTTATGGGACGCACTGCCAGGTTCCCATCAGTTAAAATACTTACACACTGGAGGTTATATGAGGTGTAATAGATTTTAGCTAATAATTAAAGGACAACTTTTTACTTTTAAGGACTAGGTACTATTACTTGTCTGATGTTGATTTTAAAACCAGCACATGCAGAAGACCAAAATACTCTTTTTCAGAACAAGTCATCAGGCTAGGGGAAAAAAGAAAGCAATTCTGCTTGCCGTAGAATTTCTCTATGGGCAAACTGTTAGAAGTTTGCTGAAGTTTATGATGTGTAAATCCCATGGTGAAAAGAGCTGCTATGCATGAGGTTGAATGTCTGTGTACAGATATTTAAAAAAAACATTTATGAAAAAGAAAACATATCTAAGGAAAATACAGCTGATTGACAGTTTCTCCACCTCTTTCATGCTGTGATTTCTCACAAGCTCTCAATACTGCTAGGACAATGAAGCACACTTGGCACTTCACGTGGAATTATTTAATGCAGTTACCACAATAAATTGCAAAAATTAAAAAAAAAACCAAACCACTAAGAGTAACTATTAGGTGATTTTTTTTTTCTTTTGTGTGTGCTTAGTTTTGAGTTTAAAAACTACAAAAGAAAACAATATAAAACTGCTTTGTTTTGAATAGTTGAATATTGTGACACAAAATAGACTTGAAAAGGTTACAGGTCTGAACTGGAACACAGTTAAGTAAATACAGGACCAGTACACTAGAGCCATTAAGAAGCCTTCCTGTCTGGCTTTTCTGTTACCCAAAACCAGGCACAGTGCTGTAAATCCTTCAAACATGCTAGTCAGCCATAAATACCTCACAGCAGATAAAACATTCTAGCATACAGATTTGGTTCGCCATACAGAAATGTTAAGTACAAAGTCTGTCAAATTCTCAAGTACAGCCATGGAAGCAATGGAAAACCTTTGTGCATTTCCCTCCATTAGCCTTCCCTGTACCATCACACAGTGCCATCCAAGCATAACAACAGGACTACAGACAAGATGGACAGACTGCCAGTGAACTACTGACCTGAGGGTCTTGCACATGTGTGTTCTGTCAGGTTCAGAGATAACCCTGTGCAGTACTTCTTCCACTAATACAAAATTATCAGATTTATTCTGCATGTTGCCCAGAACGCTGAGCAACCGCAAACCGTTTGGGAGTCTCCCAACTGTGAACCATACAGCTTCCGTTCTGAAGAAGAGACATTAAGTTCAGCTTACCAGTAGCATCTCTACTTAAAATTATGCCGTTTCATTTGGAGGGAAAAAAAAACAAAACACAACACAGAAAATGAAATACAAACAACAAACCTACAGTCACATAAGTGGATTATAAATCTCAAGAATTGTTCCTCTTCCCTCTTTATGTTTCCATTTGAAACAAAGAAAGATTTTTTAGAAAGTTTTGGGTGTTTTTAAACATCTGTTCAGTATCTCTACACACAAATTCGGAAATGTGCAAAAATAATTCCTTGATGTATTTTAATGGTGTTAAGAATTAGCACCATTGGATATAAATATGAAAACAGCTTTCAGCAGAGGATGGGGTTTTGGTTGCTTATGACTTTTGTTTGCTCTTCACCTATTAAGTATGCAAACTATAGCACTCAGGTGCTTCTTTCCATTGGACTTTGAATTGGATACAACAGCTTTACAATATTCAGGAGTTCGTTGGGGTTTTGTTTTGTTTTTTCAAATTCTGAACAATTTACATTTCTTAGAGACTGTTCCTTTTCATACTGCATTTACATGTCAGTACGAAGCTTGGACTTAAACTACTTCAGGATTCTGAGGTGTCTTTTAAGTAAATTTAAAGCATCTTTTTCTGATAAATCTAGATGTTAAATGGCTGTCTTTGAACTCTCAAATCATCCCGTTGCTGGCTAAGACATTTAATTAATTACTACTCAAATCCCAGTTTTAATCTGAGCTATAGTTTGTAGTGAACACTAAGAAGAGATTGTAAAAAGTTTCATGTTTCTCTGAATAGTTAGTGTTAACTGGTAAGCATCAAGAAGGGTGTAGGAATGTTTTAGACAAGTAAATCAGATGAAAGGAAGAAAAATGTTGCTAGAGGAATTTCTCCCTCCCCTAACCTGTCATGTAGACGAATGAAAATGTCCTTTTTGCAAACAGAGCTTTTCAAAAACACTTAAAAGTATAGATCTCTACTACACTGAAGAATGGCATCTGTACTCATTAGAAGCCTGATTGATAGAGAGATACTACTGGGAACAAGAGTATTTCTGGGACTTCTCATAGGGTTTGGCTCAGGACGGCCTAACACAAAATTTGGTTAGAACAGAGGCAGAAAACTTAAGAGACTGAAAGGTTCATGGTCAGGAGAGGAAAGCTTACACACATGAGTATGTATATGTTCATGAGTCTGTATATGGAAACATCTCATTTTTATGGGGAAACTCAGTGAATCTCATCTGAAGCTGCAGCAGTAGTAACCATGTTTTTGCTACAGTATGGTCCCTGTTAAAAATCAAATATCTGAAATGTGAGATTCTCCTAAGATGACTAGAACCACATTGTATAAGCAACTGATGACTGTGAGCTGTCTAGGCTTCCCAATTACTACATGTGCTAATGAACCACACAGCCCTGTCAGAACTGAACACCATGGCAGAAGGGATGATGTCTGCACACTAGCATCTCTGTGAAATATTTCAGCACCATAAAACTGGCAACTAGGTTTTGTGGCATTCAGTGTCTCACTCTGTTACTTCAAGATTGCCGGTATGCGGAATGCCAGTGGATTAAAAAGCATGAACAGCTGTGGACACGAGTACTATCTTATTCAGTGTCAGCCTAACTGTGTTCATAACCAAGGCAACAAGCCTAAGTATACCACTTATTAAGAAGAACTTCACAATGAAAGAAACTAACAGCTTGAAATATTTTATACACCCTGCATTATTATCTGATAAATGTAGATTATCTAAATTGGAAGGAAATGCGTATACATGAGAGGAGAACCGAGAACTCAACTTGACTAATTGAGCAAACAATTTACCGGGATTCCCAGTCCTGCACAAACAATTTAAAGTGAGCACCCAGCTATATAAAAAAGGCATTTAAAGCTGCACAAGGAAAATGTAATCAGTAAAGCGTGGGATCTAGATGTCCTACTTAAGTACCTATATCTCAAAGTCTGGTCCACTGCCAAGCTTCAAAAATCCCTAAGGCAATTTCTCAAAGCAGTGGCTCCCCAAACAGAGGTCACACTGGTCACAAGTAGGACAGTGAGCCGAATAGACACTACTTTTGACATTAATGCTAGAACTTGAGGAGTTATATTATGTTATCTGTCTACAAGTGAAGTGAGAAACAGAAATGTTTGGGACCTGCTGACTTTTGGCTGTGAACTTAAAGATGAATACAATATTGTTAGACTTCACAAGGAAACACCTGCAATTGTGAGATAAAACAATTTACTTGCAACTAGACCATTCTGCTCTAGTAGGCAGCTGCCTTTGTAGAAACCTCAAANAGACTCACAGCTAAACAAAAATCCAGCTGCTCCTGAGGAGTCTGGATATTTAAAGTTGCAGCTCCTGATCATGAAAACATGATGGATACTGCACGTAACAAATCTAAATTATTTTCAAATTTGTACAGCTGTAGAAAAGCATTCTTAGATTAATTTTGGCTTTTTTTTTAATTTAATTATCCA
>VYZW01013497.1:5573-43793 GCA_013401315.1 Balaeniceps rex
GTTCTGAAGCAGAAATACAGGTATTCGTTGTGTTATTTTATTGCTGTAAAAATAAGTAGAACCGATATTACAAATAGACTCCTATTTTAAAAAGTGTTCTAAAGCTCCATACTGTACCTAAAAAGTAAAATTCAATGTATCTAGTGTCCTTAAGTAAGCTCTCTCACTATGGTAACTTAGTATTTTATATTCCGTAATGTATTTACTTTTAAAATACTTGTGTAGTAGAGAAATATTTTTATCCCATGGCAGAGAAAGAGGACAGGCTTGTTTGCTCATTAAAGTAAACTAAAGTAATGAGGAAAATGCATTTTTATTTCAGAATTAGGGGTTTGTGTATGAAGGTTTTCAAGGGTTATTTTAAACTCATAATTGATGTAATTCCAATTGGTTTGCAAATATACACAATCTGTAACTGACTTTCCACTGGTCCAATGGTAAATCTGCTTCAGATTGTTTCCCCAAAAATGGATTGGTGTCCTGGTTCTCCTTTGAACAAATCATCTGTTTCCCAAAGCCTTGGAAGGAATTATCTGTACTTACTTTTCTTACACATCTTACCAATATATCCGTAAGAATTGTTTCAGAAAAGCCTTCTGTGTGAATGTACAGCTAGGAAAATCTATTCTCTCTCACTCTGTCTCACTCTTCCTTGGTCTTTTTTTCTCTCCTTTTTTTCTTTCTCCTTTTTTTTTTTTTTTAAATCTACTAAATTTTTCTCTCCCTGCACAGATTCTGATTAAGTTTTGGTTTTGGTGGGGTTTTTTTTTTGCATGAAGGACTCAGCAAGAGTTGAAGGGGTGAGAATACACCCTACAGATGTAGGCAAACCATGGAATTTAACAAGTCTTTCTTCAAATCCATGCTACATCAACGCATTAGGAACCAGCATAGAACATACTCTTTTTTTTTTTTCCCCCCTACAGAGAGGGAAGAAAACTTATCATTTTATAAAATTATAAAATTATTTGGAATAGAATAACTTGTGGCCATTTCACCATGGAAAGTTATATTTACTGCTCTGAAAATACTGGCTGAAAACTTTGTTTTACTATGTTGCCAGTATGTTTTTATTGTCAGAGTTCAAAACAGAGTTCAGTTCCTACTGAAGCTAGTTGCAATCAGTGCTGAGTGTATAAGTTTTTGTTTTTTGATTTGGGGTGGGATTTTTTTTGCTTTGTATTAATGTTAGCTAATTGCTGCACCGTTTTAATTCTTGTGGGGAAAAAAAGTCAACTACATCTAAAGAAGCCCCAAACTGTCCTTCACAGAGAACCTTTTCAGTCACAATGTATATTTTGTGCTGTAATTTTCTGATTCTAGACACTCTGAAAAGTAGATTTTCAAAAGGCCTGTTTGCTAGTTTTATGAAGACCGTTTCTAGACACATTTCCCATTTCTTTCATTGTGTGTTCTGTATGCCTGATGCTAACTGATGTTAACTCTTTATTTGTATCAACTGCACTTTGGATAGCACTTTAAAAGAGATCAGTGAGCGCCTCATCAGTATCTCTCATATGTTGTTAAAGTAGTTGTAAAGTTCACTAAATGTTTGTGGATGCTTAATTGCCATTGCAAATCTGGCCCTTTTTTCTTGCCAGACTACTTCAGTCAATAGGAAAAACTTTTGATAGAACTGTTCGGAATTTTATTTTGGAATGAAGTTGCTCTTACCTTAAGTATATAGTAAGTTACTTTTCTCAAGAACCAGGAATTTGTTCTTTAATCCAATTTCCTGAAACCTGGAGCAGTACCACAGCTTGAACAATTAAATGTACTCCAGATAATATTTTTTGAAGGGTGAAGCAGAAGGGTGAAGTTGAGGACTGTCAGGTCCTTTAGATCTGTAATTTTAATGACTAAAATGTCCTTTGAAACAAAATGACAAAGCCTGCTGTATGCATATTTATTTCTTTTTTGTTTTTTTAGGCTCAAAGATATATCGACACTGTTGGAAAAGCAACATGACCTCATTAAATTGATTATCCAAAAAATGGAGATAGTGTCAGAGGCTGAGGATGAAGACAGCAATGATTTATTTCAGCACAAGTTTAGGAAAAGGCAGTTAGAGCACAAGAATAGTAAATGGGATACAGTGTTAAAAGCTGTTAAAACAAATGTGCCTAACCCAAGCACAGAAAAGAACAATAGCTTCTTCTAGACATGGCTGTGATATCATGTTGTGTTATCATTTTGTTTTACTTTAGAGTCACTTCTCTTATTGTCTGTGCATAATGTTAATGTGATACATAATGTATTCAAGTATAAAAAAACGCCAGAGCTGAAAAAAGGATGCAGGTGCTCACAACAGTATTTAAGGAGACTGAAGATGTCTACATCCAAAACTGTGATCCTAAAAGTGGCTGGCTAATCAGGAAAGTGCCTAACTCAACAGATGCCAACCTTGCTGTCCTGACAGTTCCCAAGGCTTCTGTGTAGATCTGTTCCTGGATTTGGCCCTAATACTCTTAGGTCTCTACTTAATTATGTTATTTTCTGTTATGAATATTTTTAGAATTTCCAAATTTTTAGAAATTCAAACTCTAATCATTTAGTATTCAGATGTTTTGAGAGAGCCAATGGGCTTTATGTAGCTTAAAGAAAAAGTAAGAAACTAACCTGACAGATTGCGTTGGAAGTTTTGCTGAGTAAGGACTGCAGGATCAGGCCTGAAAGGTAAGAATTAAAAAGATCACGAAAATGTAATGTAAGGGAAGGACTGTTTTCTTTTGTAGATAACTATATGCAATTCTCAGAGGGATCATTTGTACTAGCATGCATATAGCAACAATAGAATGACATGTTAAATATTAGGCATTTACAACTTGCTGTCCTTATACTGCTAATGTGATTTTGGCCTTCCTGATAACCTAAAAACTGACCTTGCTACTTTAATCTGCACTTTGGTTTTATTATTTATTTACTAGATATTCAGTGCATTATGATAATACAGTAATATATCAAATGTGGAAATAAACATGAATTAAACTGTGTTTAAGTACCCGAGTATATTTGTTTCAAAACCAGTGCTAATAAACTAATTATGACTGTATGTGGTTGTAACACTGTGGTCTGCTTTTGAATTCAGGCATTTATCTTTAAGAACTTAATATACATTAATTCTCCATGTAAAGAACAATTATGATTCCTGTTTGTTTAAAAGGTAGCCACCAGAAGGTAATTCATGCTGTACAGAACTTGTCCAGTCTTCAGAAAACAGAGGAAGATGCACTGTGAATTAGTGGGACTTGTGCCTTAAGATTGTCATGGATGACATGCTGGTCAGTAGGGAAAATGCTTTCTCACCCAACTGCTTTATCCCAGCTTTGAGACTTCAAATCCTTGCCTGGTAAAATAGAGAAAGGAGGAGGTTATCACTGGTTTTGCCTATTCTACTGCACTTACTAAGGTGAACAGTTGCTCAATATCAAATGGTGGATGGCATCGGTAGAGATTCAGGAAGCATTTGGAGTTTGTTTCTCTTCACTAGCAAGATTCATTGATGCCTTTGAATCCTGTGGCATAAATCAACACCAGCTGTAACTGAAGGTGTTTGCTGTTAAAACCGAAGTTCTGTTCTGGATTTGCCTCCCAGAATCTGCATAGGCATTTTACATTTAAGTGTAATAGTTTAGCTAAGTAGTAGTTCGAGGCAGAAAACAAGCACTTGGCTACTCCATTCAAACAGCAAATTGGGGGCACGGACATAACGCATTGCTGCGTGACTGTGTCCACAAATGTACTCCAGGGTGCCCCAGAGGCCCCATCCTTAAGTCTGCCTCTGGATCACATTCTAACTGTACTGTTGAGATCTGGTGCGTACCATCACTCTCACATACCCGGGTGGAAAGAAATGTGGCACAGAGATAGTGGAGCATAACACGTGTCACCAGTTTTCTCTTGACAAGTAGAGGACGAGGAACGTGTGCTGCAAAGCATGCTGCATCTGCCCTGCAGGCTGCAGGAGGAGCAGCTGTGGGTTCTGCTTCAGGACCCAGTCTGGTGTGACACAGTGAAACAGGGAGAGAGGACCAGTAAGCGGAGTCAGAATCAAGGGGACTGAAAAAATTGAAGGGAACTGTAGTTATTGATGTTGCTTTGTGGCCTCTAAACTCCAGTCTATTGCTATGAATAAACTGTTTGGATTTTCTGAGCTGCTGTGCATCTGCAGCTCCCTCTGTCAGTGGAAACAGGAATTTGCAGGTTCTCAGGATAAGGCCAAACTTGAAAAATGTGAATTTTTAATTCTTCAAGCCAGAAAAGTAATTTCAAGTTCCTGACAATCTGTACCATTAACACTAGGTGGCAGTGAGTGATAACATTTTTGACCAAGTAAACTGGGCCTAAATGCATAGTTTTAAGTGAAGAGGAACAGCAGTATGCTTACAGCAGAAGCAAAGTAGTCAGCATTTATAGTTTTAAAGTTTAAGCCTTTCAAGCCTCTTTACAAATGTCTCAGAGTTCTGTTTACACAGCAGCCTCTCAGGACAGGGATTTAGAAAATCTTTTCTGAGCTTTTAACTTACTATTTGAGAAATGTTTTCCTTTTTTTTTTCTTCCCCCCCCTCCCCCGACTTTGCTTCTTTCACTCATTTAGCAGCTGTCATTCTGGTGGAAAATACGGATAACCATATCCACCCTTCCCACATGCACATCCAAAGCTGACCCTAACGCCATTGCATAGTTTGCCTGCATGGAGGACCATCTGATGGTGGGTGTTTGTCAAGAAATTTCCAGATCGCTAAGTGGTTTTGTTTTTTTTTATTTTATTTTCTGTGACTTAGCCGTAGCAGGTTCACAGCCTGTTAAAATGCTTAGCAACAGCTCTTCCACAAATCAGAGTGACCAGACAGCTTGGATATCCAATGTGGATCTAAATCCAGTATTGGCACATTATGGGGTAGTATCAACAGCTCGATGTCCAAATGGAGACTAGTGACAAGTGGTGTCCGTCGGGGGTCTGTCCTGGGGTCAGTGCTGTTTAATATTTTCATCAATGACATAGTGAGATCGAGTGCACCCTCAGCAAGTTTGCAGATGACACCAAGCTGAGTGGTGCAGTTGACACGCCTGAGGGACGGGATGTCATCCAAAGGGACCTGGACAGGCTGGAGAAGTGGGCCTGTGTGAACCTCATGAGGTTCAACAAGGCCAAGTGCAAGGTCCTGCACCTGGGTTGGGGCAACCCCCAATATCAATACAGGGTGGGGGATGAATGGATTGAGAGAAGCCCTGCGGAGAAGGACTTGGGGGTACCGGTGGAAGAAAAGCTGGACATGAGCCAGCAGTGTGCGCTTGCAGCCCAGAAGGCCAACCGTATCCTGGGCTGCATCAAAAGAAGCGTGGCCAGCAGGGCGAGGGAGGGGATTCTGCCCCTCTACTCAGTTCTGGTGAGACCCCACCTGGAGTACTGCNCTATAGGAAAGATGGGGACAGTCTTTTTAGCAAGGCCTGTTGTGACAGGACAAGGGGTAATGGTTTTAAACTAAAGGAGGGGAGATTTAGGCTAGATGTGAGGAAGAAATTTTTTACAATGAGGGTGGTGAAGCCCTGGAAGAGGTTGCCCAGAGAGGTAGTGGAGGCCCCATCCCTAGAAACATTCAAGGTCAGGTTGGACGGGGCTCTGAGCAACCTGATCTAGTTGGTGATGTCCCTGCTCACTGCAGGGGTGTTGGACTAGATGACCTCTAAAGGTCCCTTCCAACCCAAAGCATTCTATGATTCTATGATTCTATTAGGAAGCCAACGCACGTCGTGACATACAGAAGTGATTTTGGTAATGCAAATGCTCTAACAAACTCCATGGTGTGTCATAATACCATTTATAAAGGTGAACGCGTCCATACAATTAACTAAATTATTCACATTTTTATAATGTAAAAGCCGTTATTAAAGTTGATCTGTAATATTTTCAGCTCTCTGGATTTAAGGAAAAATTACCAAATACGCATCATTTACTGGGTAGTTTGCGCACAAATAGGTAGTTGACTGGATACTAGGATTTATGATACATTGTTTTAGGTAGTTGCTCCTGGGTTTGGTATGCAATTCTCAGGCTACCAAAGCCATCAGGATAGATTGGCAGAGAAATGGTCATTTCCATTGTGGTGACAGTAGGACTGTACAAACCAAGGGTGGTAGAAGTTTATGGTTGTTGGGATATGGAGAGTGCCTGCAGAGCAGGACTCTCTTGGTCCTAACGCAGAACCAAAACTGGCTAGTTCCTGGAAGAAAACACAGAAATTCAAAAAAGATGTTTCCTGCAGTTTAAGGTAAAGGTGCAGGGTTAGAGCCTGGCTTTTAAGCTTCATGAAGGAGCAGTTCTCAGCAGATATAGAAATAACAGTGGACAGAAAACAGTTAAACCACCTGTATGCTAATTAATATGCAAACAAAACCCAGTTTTTATATGGAAAGAAGATAAAAGGTGGTTTATATTAGGTACTATCACAGCATTGAATTAATTGGTTAACTTTCTGTGGAAATCATCAGACTGATTATTTATTTAATTGCCATGTGATAGAAATATATAATAAGAGTCTGAGTATGAAAAGTATAGAGCTTAAGAGACTTAATACATGTAGTATCAATTGGAATAGAAATCACGTTTATGTTTGAAAAGAATTGTGTAGACTGAGGTGAAGATGCTGGGCCATTTCAGCAATCTCTAGAAGCAATCCAGTTAGACACGTCCATATATGTTAACTGCAAGTGTCACCATGTGAATTTTTAAATTCACACACAGCAATTAACATGGATAAATTTAACTGAAATTGATTCTTTGGCTGTGAATGTAGTATCTGCAAACTGTGATGGGTGTTTATCTGTATCCAATCTTCATTCGGGGTACGGACAGTTCTGTAGGCATACGTGGGCATCGTTTCAGTCTCTCAGGACGGTATGTCAAGTATTTCTGATAGTGAGGGTAAATATTCCAGCTCATCTGCTGCTCAGCAGGAGCATGTTTTCTCCTCAAAGTGAAGGCAGCACGGATCAGGAAATGGCAACGGCAACATCTCCTTCCACCAAAACCAAGGACATCCCCAAGACTTCTTGCCGGGAGGGTTGATTTGTGCCTCACCTGTGTGACACACAGGAAGGTCACAATTTGGGACAAGAAATGCCATTACTGTGTGATTTGACAGTCTGAAACAAGTTGGCAATCCTTTGCTGAAACCAAACATCCTGAGGCCTGGCTTTCGAGTGAATACATTGGACTCTTGCTGAGAAGGACAGATGAGCAAAATACTTTGCCCAAGTGAATTAAAATCAGCTGAAGCAATAAAATGCTTCCTTATGAGAAAACCTGAAGTGCCTGAATATGAAGTGGACTAGAGTGAGACTATTTTAGGGCCGGAAAACACAGTAGGTAGGAAATAACCTGCTTAAAGCTGTCTGGTGTGCGTATTTGTTTCCTTTATATGATCTTATGCTGCCAGAACAAAGACGGAGCCACTCTGTAAGTAAGCCTCCAACATTTTTTGACTCTCATTTTGTCTCCAAAGAAAGAGCCTTGCATTCTCCTTACTGAGTTGTATAATTCTTACCTGAAACATACTGAAGATGTGGCTTTGTCAAACATTTGACACCACAATGTGGCCCCTTCAGATCTCCAGACAGTACCTGCAATGTTAAAAATTGGATTATAGAGGATGGGCAGAGGAGAGCCCTTCTGCTGAAATCAGCCAGTAAGGATTTAAAAACCTTGGGGGCTACATGTTTTGAGGAAGAATAGAAATCTGTATGAACAAAGTGGTGGTCCTCCTAACTGCTTAGGGTTTTGTTTTGTAAGATGAAATGCCCGTAAGCAGAGCGTGTAGTGAGAGGAAGGAAAGGAGGTGAGAGAACATCGTTAATCCATACCAGAGGACCCAAGAGAAGAAACCAGACCCAAGTTTTCCTTCAGTTTAATGCCCTTTTACCCCACCCTGTCAGTGTCAGGAATCATTTAGGCTGCAACATAGTTTGCATCAGTTGTAAGATATCTTTACATTGATTATCCGACAGAAGGGGTCTCACTCTGGACAGGAATTAGGCCCATGTTATCAGTAATGAATGGAGAAAGTATAGGAACGTAGCAAACCTCGCCCTGGAGTTACGGACAGCAGGAGAGGTTTTTTGAGCTTTCCTTTGGAAATGGTTGAGAAGCTATAGCTTCTCAGGATGGCACAGGATATGGGAAAATCTCTGATACCAAAAGTAAGAGTACTGCTTAAACGTAGCATTTTCCAATCAGTACAAAGATACTGGGTGGTGCTGAGGTGTAAATCGGCACTGGCATGTGAAGTGCAAGAGACCTCCATATGAGCCTGTGCGTCTCTGTACCATATTTCTAGTACTAGGGTTGGTTTGTGCACAGGCCGCTCAAGCATGTCTGAACCTGTTAGGTGAAGACGTTGGCATCCTTATAGAAACGCAGCAAAGACAATGTCACAATAATCATGAGAGAAGATGCTTCAGGCACTTGAACAAGTAGCTCAGGCAGGGAGAAATCTCAGCAGTGGTAAGACTTGGTTTAGAAGTCAAGGTGGGAAGTAATGCATTTTATGTCATTTCATGATCGGGAATCACAGCTTAGAAAGCAGAGCAAAGTTTAAAGCTACTCATTTCAGAAATAAGTAATAGAATTGTTAATATTTATTTATCCAGAGGGGTGACTGCAGTCTAAATCAATCAGCAGCAGGAAACTGGGGATTGAGAAAAATGGAAAGATCAAATAGGCCAGTAACTTGGAGAAAAATGAAGGGTGAGAAACTGGGAGTAACACTGATGTTAGTGTGATCACACTAAAAGGGACCGAAAGCCCCAAAACGCCACTGGCCCAGTCTGAGTACAACAGTGGTGCTCACAGGAGGGTCAAATTCAGCTGCATTCAGCCATGTGAGATCAAGGACAGGGAGAGTGAAGATCATTTAAACTTTTAAAACCAGAAAGCATGCCTCTCACTGCAGTCCTGATGATAATCCCTGGAGCTGGCAACGTCCATGGGAATGATTCAGCAAGGCAGCATGGAAGCGATGCAGTGACAGATAGCCATAATGGACTTCAGAGTCATTTCTCATCACTTGAGCTGACTCACTTCCTGCAGATTCGCATTTTAACATTTATTGGCATATTTTCCTAGTCCGTAGGATAATTACAGTTGCATTAGATGGCTGAAAGTAATCATGTTAAAAGTTACCGCTGGCACTGTTACTGTGTTGCGAGGAAAGGAGCATGTGTATTTCAAAGGATTTGGCCTGCCTCATTTCAGCTTAGAGGTTGTGTCCACATCTTGCATGCATGAAGAATTGTAGTGTGGTGGCTTCACCCTAGTGAGGGGAAGGGATTCTCAAGGCAAGGGACAGCTGCACTTGCCTAGGCTGAAACAGTTTGTGTAAAAAGTACATCAGGCGTTTGAGAATCAGAGAAACCAGTTTGCATTAGCCTCCAAACACAGCTTTGACACGACGACCGTGCTCCCTCAGAAACACTCATTGCTCTGAGTCCTGTGCCCTGTGTTGAGCCTCTTCCCCCCCTGCATCTGCTGCCACTTCCAGCTGTCTTCAGCGCCCACCAGCCCTCTGCAAAGCTACAAGAACAAAAAATGCTAAACACAGCTGGGTAAGTCCTTCAAGCACCCAAACTGAAAAGAAAATTAAGCAGGCAAAGCTTACCAGCAACATTCCACCAAGTTATCAAAAACTAAGAAATTCAAAGTTAGAGGGAAAAGACAGAATTGGATTCATGTGTTGATGTACTCAGCTTGGGTAGAGTGCTCAGCGAAGGCACCACCACCTTTATTTTGTTGTCCTGAGAGCAAGGTATCTGTAGGTAACAGTTTTATATATATATTTTTATATATAAATTGTATTTTAGATAAAAGCTGGGAAGCAGAGAGTTCTTATCATCTAGAACCCCAGTTTTCTCCAATGGGATCTTGCTCTCACTTATCCGTGGTGATGACAGGAATATAGTCTTTCAGATCCTTAATACGACGGCTCCACTGTAGTAACAGGACCAGGAGAGAAACAGCTTTGCTGCTGGGAAATGTCAGCATCTCCTCTGGTCTATGCCACTGCTGAAGTACAGCATCCAGGGTGTTACAGGTAGAATCTACGTATGCAACTCCTTCTGTAAAAATAAATAACTAGAAGATAAATTCTGTGTTTGCATGTTCGAGACAGAGGTTGCTGGGAGTGTGATGAAGAGGAACCAAAGAAGTCTTTGTTCTAGTAAAAAACCAGCATTGTTATCGTTCAATGCAGGCCCATTTCTCACATTTACTAAGACACGTGGGGTGTGTACCACTTAGAGAAGAAAAAGATAAAATGTGAGAATGCTGTTCCTTCATCCTGCTATTGGCCCAAAGCTGTTTTGGTTACCATCGTGGTCAGCCTCTACCAAAAACAGAGTAGTAATAAACTGCATCCATTGCTCTCCAACACAGGAACTTGTAATACAGTTGCTAAATGTTGATACGGAATTTAACTTTTAGTGTAGAAAGTGAAATGTACTGAGGTTTGCCTGTGGCCTTGACTGTGCAAGGGCTTTTTACGTACTGTGAGGCCTCACTTTGCTTATTGTCAAGCTAAGGACTATGCTAGTGGTTTTGTCTGGTGTCTGGCTGGGAGGTGGCTTTGTCTGGCCTTGCCCACAGGACATCAGCATTTCTAAAAATGCTCTTGAACAAAATGGATACCTAAAAGCAAATTTGTCCTCAGAGCGATACTGCTCTATTCAGCAGAGGCAACACCTTGGCCTGACGGAGCTGCCGAAGGGTTGGGTCCTTGCTCTGACACTGCACCAGCGTACAGCTTTTAAGAAGTTTCCTCTCTGTTTCATGCAGACAGAAAGCAAACTAACTCGCTGTCTGAAAGAAACAGAGGCAACTTCTTCAAGCTAAATGAAAATGTAGGTTACTGTATGCTTGCGTTTATATCTGGCCATCTGACTGTAATAATACACCACACACTTATAATGAAATCTTTATTTTTACCCACATATATACATATTACATATATATTTTATTTAGTCTATGTATCATATATAAAATATATGGTTACAAATATTATGTATAAAAAATAGATGGCAGTTATTTCATACTTGTGAGAGTGGCAATCAGTACATGTGGTCTTGGTATGCCCCCATCCCCAGGTAGAGGTAGTCAGGAGGCAGAGGGGCACCTCTCCCCTGAGTTGTTTGTGGGACAGGCTGGAGTCTGGCACTCAAAGGGCCCACCTGGGAGAGATGCCTCCTCTTGTTGGATTTTAGCCAGGTCGTTGTCAATATGCAGGAAAAGAAAAGGCAACAGCTTGACTCTCAGACAGCTCTAGTAAGTCTGTAGGATGCTCTGAGTGTGATTACCTCATTTGGTTTTGAGAAGACCTAGGATCAGCATTTCAAATCCATATCTGGTCTAAGTTTGGGCACTGACTATTTCTCCCTTAAGAAAGCTAGCTGATAGTCCTGTAAAACATAGACTGCTTTGTGAACAAGTTTCACACACAAAGGAAAACCTTGGGAGTTCTGCATTACTTCAGCCTTTAACTTCAACCCAACAAACTTTGATAATTAATAGAGCTGGACTGATTTCATTACAATTTGTTCCCTTGCTAGTTACAGTAAGACTTTCTGAGCATGTAAAAAAACCTCAGTTATTTTCTTCGTTAATATATAATGTTTCTTCGTTAATATATAAAACTAGCCGAAAGATTTCACTACTCTCTTCATTCCTTCATCTGACTCAAATAAATTATATTTTGCTTTGAAAAGGTCTCTGTTATTCTGTAACTTAAGCAAATAAGTACTTGGGGGGGTGTAAAAATACATGCTTACAATTACATCAGATGAAACAGAGGCAGATAACCACAATCAGAAGCCTGCACCTTCAGCCTCCTGCCCACCAGACAGGGCAGGATGCTGTGGAAGGACTGAGGGCAATCCAAAAGTCAGGCTGCTACTACCAAGGAGAAACAGCTGGAGAAGTGAAACAAAGTGTTTCCCACAAAAACTTGCTACAGGAAGGTAAGGCAGAAATATGCATTGTTAAACACTATAAAAGGATCTTAGAAAGTGAAGGTGACTGCCGGAATACACCTCTGCTGCCTCCAAGCCACAGCATCAAGCTGTGGCCTGAACTTGGGAAGCCTCCCATGACCTGGTGGTTCCCGGTGTCTATTCCTCTCTTATACCAAACCCAGTAGTTGCTTTCCCATCTGCCTTCGCAGCAGCTGAGGTGGATCTGCCTGGGATCAGTTGAATGATGGATGTCACCACAGGGAGAGGTCGGGCACAGGGTGGCACAGAGGGTGCCACCCCTCAGTACCCTTTCCTGGCCAGGGCACAGCTGAGGCTTCCACTGAGGTGCACAAGCTGGGTTTCTCCAGAAAGAACAAGCAAGTGAACATGCCCTGTTAAAATAACTATTTTCTTGACTGTATAATCTATAGACATGAACAAAGAGGCTAAGAAAGATCAGTGTGGAGCAGTGAGTGCAAGATGAAGAGGAGGAGGTGCAAATATAAAGCATATCTGACCCAACCTTGGGGGCTTTAGGCAATTATGGCCAAACTTAAAAGGAGGGGAGACAATGTGAAAGGTGCTATAGAAAAGCTAGCTCAGAGGGCACTCGTGATCTCTGGGTTTGGGACAGCAAAGTTATCAATGCTATAAAGCTTCTTAAGTTTGACTGGTGAAAAAAAAGGCAAGGGGTCCTGGGGGAATTAAGGATGGAGCCAATAGTCCACAGCAGGGACTGTGAGTCACCAGGGACCTTTGTTTGTTTTCCAGCAGAGTCATAAAAGAATCATCCACTTATCTGAATAAACCCAACAATGCACAAATTATTCCTGAGGAACTCATAAAACATGTATTAATGACTGTAGAAATAAACAATAGAATCCTAGCTCCAGCGTGCATATTTTCTGATGTAAGAGTCTGCTTTTTAATGCCTACAATCCTACTTTGCAAAATAGCCTTTAAATAAAGACCAAATGATTGGTAAAGAGCTTACTCTTGAATTATGAAGTCAAGTAATAATACATTTCTAGGCCTCTGGATTTCTTTCCTCTTAGGCTTTAGAAATAGTTAAAACGTCTACATAAAGAGAAATGAGAGAGAGTGAAGAAAATAAAAATAAACATCACTTGAGCTTGGATATTTCGTTTATTTTATAGTGTATCTAAATAGTTAGGGTCATGAAAGGTAAAACGCTTCAATGAGACTAAAGCAAAATTAAAGCAGGGTTGGTCGTTCTTAGATTCGGCATCCACAATCCTTTCGTGTCATCCCAACTCCGCGTCTGCCCTAATGTATGCATTTAAACGGTGCTGCATTAGACGACAGCAGATAAAAAGGGGCAGTGAATACTCCTGGTTATTCTGGCCCCAGTGATAAATCCACCATGAGATCTCAGTATCTCTCAGATGATCATTCCTTCAGGAATATCATCTGTGGGGGGTAATTCTTGTTCAGTCACATTGAATGCCATGCTGCTGCGATGGGACTCGAGTCCTCACCCAGCCCATGCAACCTGCTCCGAGCCCTGTGCCATGCTCTCCAGGTCCAGCTGTTCACCTGCACCCCCACGGAGTGGGATATGTTGCTGCTCTGCTGTTTTACTCAAATGGAGCGAGGTAGCCTTAGGGTAGTTTATTTCAGATACTTCATTTTTTAGTTATTAGGGGTATTTTTGCAGTGAGTCTTCCCTACTTTCCTGCCACATTTATCCTTCACATTTCCTAGGAGTTTAGAAAATGCTTGAAGGGCCTGCTGACTGCAGGTGACAATCGTGGTCCCTGCCTGAGGACACGCACAGGTGGTTGCACCTTAGGTCAGGTATGGCATTCCCAGCCTGATAAAACTTTGGAAATGCCTGACAGGCTCATGCAAACCTTCCAGCAAAGTATGCCAGATTTCAGAGCATGTGTGGGATGTCTGAACACATCCAGGGAACTGCCAGCGACGTTTTGCCCTGTGACACACAATCCCCCACCAAGCACATTCTTAGATGAAGGAACAGCAAACCTGTACTTTTTTCAAAGCATGAGTACATGGTCCCTTGCTGTTCAAAATATAGCAAGTTTTTGTTTACTGCCAGGACCTCCATGCTAGCGCAGCGCTTGTTTCCCAGTTTCCATCAGCAAGATCATTTTCCCAGGGAAGCAAGATGCAAGGCATCCTAGATGTGGCAGCATTAGTGTCGTCATTAGCAGCATCCACCTTACGTTAACACCCTGCTATCCATAATTTAAGTTGGTTGGGCTCCTTCTGGGGACAGCTGGGAGATTTTCTCAGTTTTTGTCAGCAGTGACACAGCACAAGCTATTCCCAGGACACCTGTGGAGGCACGTGGGCATTGCCATTCTCCCTGAGCACTTCCCTGGCGCGCAGCAGATGCAAGCAGGTCATCCAGCGTGAGCAGAAGACACAACCAGTGCTGCAGAGGGGACCCCCCAACTTCCCCGTCTCTGTTCGTGGGGCGCGCTCAGCAGAGCAGCAGCCAGGAAAACCAAACAGTTGCTGTAGCTTGAGTTATATATTCCAGGACAAAAATAACCTCCAAAACCCCCAAGTGGATGCCCTAATCTGCTGGGAAACTTCTAACCTGCTGCAGAAACTGAACTTTTACCAACTGTTTGGCTTTCACTGGTTCAGTGGCCTGTGCTCTTCCTGCAAGACACCCTCGGGACGTTAATAAGGGAAGAATATGTATTGCTGTGGTATTGTTATCAAAATAAGAAGATTTTTCAAGATCACCACCTACACCAGAACCAGCAAAGCAAAGCAAAGCAGTGACTGGCAAGAAATGTGTAGCAGGTGGCACAGGTACTGTAACGTGTGTGGTCTTTCCCAAATTGAAGCCATATGTTTCCTGAGAGGCTTGCAGAGTCGTAGAGCTTTGTGGATGCCCTTTCCGTAATGTTGCATGTTGGCACTTGGCAGCATTTGTAGCACAGCTCACAGCCACAGGAGTGGAGGGACGGTGTAGCTGCCCTCAAACCTGCCAGTGACTCTTCACCCCCCCCTCATATTTTGCTGTTAGGCTAATTAATAACTGCATAGAAGTGATACCATTATCACGACGATGGCAGAAAGTGCCACAGATCATTGAAAGCAAAGAAAAGATCCATTTTTACTTCAGAGAGCTTGAAGTCAGCTTCCAGGTGTGGCTCAATGTAGGCAGCAACTTGAAGATGATTCAGGCACAGTCAATACGATGGGTAGACTAAAGGAAAGCAAGTCTCAATCGAGGACAGAAGGACAGAAAACAGTAGCTTGTTCTTCATAACTCCTAAATTAATTCAGTTGTCAGTGCGGACTAAGATTTGCCTTAATTTCTTTCTCTGTTATTCTGACCCTGGTCAAGGCTCCAGGCAGCCAAAAGGTCTCCCGTCTCCGCACGGAGCAGTGACACCCAACACAGACCCTCGCTGTGCTCGCAGGGAGCTTCAGATGTTAATGTTCAGGCTCCAGGGAAGCCAATTTACCCTTCCGACGGGTGTAGCAGGGCAGGGTAAGCAGCCAGCTGATCGTGGACGCCGAGTTAGTGACTGGACTGTCAGCCCTCCTCCCACCCCTGCTGCATCAGCCCATAACACGCTGGAGGGGCTTCGCTAACTGTAGAAACCGACCCTTAATAAATTGCCTTCTCTTTTGTAAATTTATCCTAACCACAGATTTGGCTACTGAGGTGGTGCTTGCCTGGGCAAAACCTAAGCTGTCCATACCCAGCTCTCCCACCCACCGTGTTTTGGTGTGGCAATCTCCAGGGGCAGTTAAAACTATCTTGAATATTTCTCTCAACCATGGCTATTTTTGATTTCCTAGCAGTGACAGTCTTTTGTTTAATATTTTTCTCCTTTTTCAATTAAAAAAAAGAAAAGTTTGCTCTCTTTATAGAAGGATTTCGCCAAATACAACAAAAGACCCCCCTACTACAACCCATGTAAGACAATACCACTGACCTTGGGATGGTCTTCTCCCTATCTTAATATTCAGTAAAAACATAAATTGGATATCTGCTAGAGAAGACAGTAGGAATAGACTCTTACTTCCTAGTGCAAAAAATAAAAATCTTAGTTTCAATTAATCAGGACACATATACTGTGTGCTTAATTATAACAAGTGACAATTTAGCAGCCTGAAAGGTGTTTTTAGATAGCAATCACCATTCTTGTGGGGTTTTTCTTAAAAAAAAAAAATAAAATCATGCTTAAAAAATTACAGCTTTCCATTTCTTTAGCACCCAGGAAACTAAGAGAGCTTTGTAGACACTACTTCATGGCATCTTCATGAGGCCACTGCTTTTAACTGCTTGATACAAGTAAGGAAACATCAGCACATGCTCATTGGATTATTTTAATTTTTTTTTTTACAGAAGGAGTTTTTTATCAGAAAATACTGATTCCTCAAAATTTAAATCACACACAAGAAGATCAGCATTTCGAAAAAAATGATAAATTGTCCAAACATCCTGGTTTTTTATTTGTTTGAAGTCAGAAGGGGCTAACCATTAGGTTTAATTGATTTTCATTTTGAAATTTGAGGTTTTTGTAAAAAAAGAAGATAAATACTGAAAATATATCATCATGATTGAAATTAGGTATCAGAATTAAATATAACACAGTTTTAGTTATGAAGCTTTTAACCATCAGCTTCATGGTTTTTATTTTGGATTGAGATTTTTAATTTGTTGTCTTGATCTGCCCTGCAAAATTTATTTTTAAAACCTGCAGCGTGTCATAGGGAGGTATATCGTGCCCACCCAGCTCTAGCTGCAGCCTTATCTGGGTGCTCCCGAGTTGTCCATCGGTGTGGGTGACTGCATCTCGGACCCCTGGAGCTGAAAACCCAAACGTCACCATTCAGCTCCGCAGGGCAGAGCCGTGCTCGCCTCTCTGGGCAGCCTGGGGAAGGTGGAGTCGCTCGGTTTGTACTCTCCTACTCAAACAAATGAGTGAAGATCTGAAGATAGGGCACAAGCCCAGCTCTCCAGAGTGCTGTCTTAAGCTTTTGCTTCTCCAGCCAATGTTTCAGCATGATTGTATCAGGGAAACCAGATAGAGAAAACTCTGTTTTGTTCTTCCTGCCAGCTCTCAGTTAACCTCCGAGCCCTTTGGATTAGCAATATCGTGAAGATGTGCGTCTTGTACATTGTTTGCTGACTTCCAAGTTGCTCTGTAATGATCCTTTCTGGGAAAGCGAGCAGTGAGGACTGACTTTAGGGGAATCGCAGTTTGATGGATGTGGGAGGTTTTCGTATTTGGAAAGAAGTGTTCCAGTTTTCTTCTGATTACTTTTTTGTACACATGCCCAGAGATGTGGCTATGGGCCCACTTAGAGCTAATTAATAAATACATTTGAGGCTTTGGGTGTCTTTAAGGCAAATTTAACCCATTCAATCATCCACTACAGAGGCGGTAGCGCCGAGAGGCTCGGTTGTCACACCCCTTTTTGTAGCAAAGGCAACGTGGAGGAGATGGAGCTTTCCCTCTTTGTTACCAGCTCCAAGCCCTGTCCCTGACAATAATGTCAGATTCAGAGGAGCGTGCCAGCATTAGCAAATCCACTGTCAGGAGCCCACGGTGGCTCTGCTTTGTGTGCCGTCCTCGCCTCCCTCCAGGGCTTCTCCGTCCACCCTCTGAGCAATGTTCGCTCACCGCTGGACGTCGGCCCCGCTCTCCCCTCTCCCCCCGCCCTGCAGGCAACTGTCCCGAGGTGTGACACCCTGCCCTCTCCTGCCTTCGTCAGAGAGCCTGGGGAGCTATTAAAACTCTGTTATAAATCATAGTTATTAGCCAAGTGACTCATCTTACAGCACTGAGAAGGAATCTCCGATCTCCCGAGTGCTTGGTGTCTCGCACAGAGCGAGCCGGGGTGTTGATGAGCCTTCATGGTATCCTTATCTTGCATTTCCAACAGCAAAACCCGACCTGTGTTTTACTCGTGCTGTTTATATATCTAATCAAAGTGGGTCAGGAAACGTGGAAGACAGCACCAGGGCTGCCTGAGAAACATAATATTTGTCAGAGAGCATTAACTCAGCCTCTCTCTTTCAGGGAATGATAGATGAAGTGTGCCTGAAACTCTGTTTAGATTATGTGAAGTAATGCATTGGTGGTTACATTCATCCTAAGCAAATAATTTTCACTCACTTGAGCTGCCTTACAAAATTTTCCAATAACACTTTAAGCAGCCTAAAACAAAATGAAGTCTTCACAGGTCGCTCACGTGGGAGCTCCTCTCGGAGCCCGCTTGCACATGGACAGGTTCAGAGGGCTCTGAACCTAAAATAGAGGTGGGCCCAAGGCCAAAGCCTGGATCAGCATTGGGACCAAAGTTTGGGAGGTGCCAGGGCTGGTGCCCATGTCCACTGTGCAGTATTTAAACTGGTTCGAGCAACAGAGAGCCTAACACCAAAGAAACCACAGCAGCCCTTTATGAAAAGGTAGGGTGACCTTCACGGAGGCTCTGAGAAGCTTCTGCATCCCCGCGGTCACCCAGGCAAGGGCAGCTGCCCACTTTCTGCTGGGAGTAGCAGAGGAGGGCACCTCTGCTCGTGTTGGGAGCTGCTCCCTCTCCCAGCTAGCATCGTCCCCAGGCAATGGTCAGCATGGGGGACATCTTCTGGGCCCCTCAATTTGGGGAGCATGAGGGCTGTGGGCCTGCCAGTCCCCCAGCTCCACGAGCTCTTGGGAAAGAGAAATGAGCCAACACGCTGAGTTTTTTCTTCCCCAGGTGAGCGCAGCACAGTAATAGCACAGGGAGCCCGCTCCGTGCCACGCACCAGCAAAACAGGCTCTGGACCGACCGAAGACAGCCTCGAGACCTGTTCCTGCTGCTCCATGAAGTGTAAGGGAAAGGGTTGCTCTAACTGAGAAGACTTCAACTTCAGCATATCTCTACTGAAGCCCAGGGAATCTTACTAGAGATAATTATGGCTTGCTCAATTTAATAATTATGCAGGGATATATTTCATCTGCACTCAGTGCCAATTCTAGGCTGAAGTGAATGTATTTGCTTAAGTTTAATATTTTTTAGGGAGGAGTGCTATAATTTTCAGGGGAGGAATGCAATTAAATGAAGCCTAAAAATGTTTCTGCTAGCCAGCATATTTTTAAAGAGTTTTGTCTTTATCTTTTTTTAAAAGGAGCCTTTGTTGCCATCAGCTCCTGCTTTCACACGTGGTGTGGCCCCAGCAATTAGGAGTTCTGGGGATTAAGTAAAAAGTCCCATTTAAAACTTTTCAGAAAATACTTTGAACAAGAGGGGGAAACCACTTAAGTCAGCTGCTTCTGTGCATGTCTTTGTGCGCAATGAAATATGACTTCAAAGAAAACCCTTCTGTTTCCATTTCAAGGTCTTTTTGTAAGGCAAGGAAGATATAGGCAACCGGCACTGGAATGCTGCCGCTGGGAGATTTATTGGAAGTCTTGAAGGGCTCAGTAGACTGGGAAGGTAATTTTTGTATCCTAGTGCACTCAAGACTGATTTAATTTTGTGTCGGTTCTGGAACTGCAACCAGAATATGAGCTGTGAGTTTATAAATTGCTCCTCCGAGTGCCTGACCTTGCAGGGGAGGGGAAACGAGGAGTTAGAAGATAAAGAGATCTTGCACAGCCGATCAGATGCATTTCACTGGGTTAGTGGACCTCTTGCTTGCTCCTCATTTCACCCTCAAGCACTCTCGCTTTGAGAGGATGCCAATCTCCTTGCCAGCCTTCATGCCGCAAGGGTGCCACTGTCCATCAGGGTATGTCTGAAATTTGGATCAGATATTTTTGAACGGAAGACACAGCTACTGCAATAACCTATGTGTATAACAATCATTATTAGGAATATTTTTTTATTTTGTTACTATAATACATATGAACATTGAACTGAAGTAGAAGTTCAAAGAAAATATTTAAGGACAACAAATTTCATTCAAATAGCAGGAAAAATGTATTAATTGGTTGATGAGATTTGGGAATATTCTCTGAAGGGAAGTGCCAGAAGTCCCATCATATGAGTCACTTAAAAGTAGATTAAACAAAGCTCTTGGGAATTAATTTCAAAAAGCAGCTTTATTTTGGCAAAAATTAAAGAGAAAATGAGCTAATAACACTGTAGGATTTTTCATTGTTCAGTTCCAGCTCAAAAATCTATGATTCAAGTCCTGAAATGTGTATAATCTATGAAGTCCCATTAGAATCTAAGTTTTGTTTCCAAAGAAAATCTGATTAGAATAAATTGCACTTTCTTGACATTAAATCATTGCTATACATAAGATATGAAGTATAGGGTGACTGCCCTTAAAAATCTTTTCAATTACCTGAAATTAATATAAATTTAAACACTGTAGTTGTAACAGGTTTCAATTTTTCTACAATCAATCTTCTCTGCAACAATCACAGAGCATTTTAAATAAAACCACACATATAAGAATAACGTTGTCTAATTGTAAAGGCAATTATCACCACCACACAGCAGATCCTCCACATGGTGGATGTATAATACAGGGTAGGGACTGTCAGATGGCAGCCCCTGAGCTGTGGCAGGCTAACTGGTCACATGCTGCTGAATCCTATCCTGGTTTCCATCTTATACTTTTGCTAAAAGAAAGCTAAATTATACTACAAACTTTGCCCGAATATCAACTTACCGTGTAAGCACTCATTGCTGCACCAGGAGTTCTATGCAATCAGTAGTGGAAAGCGAAGTGATCCATGAACTATGCCGGTGAGATAGAAAAACTGAAATCCCCCTGTTACACGTCAAACCAACAAAGCCTTACTGTATTATATACAGTTCATTAATAAATGTCATGTGTGATTAGCACTGGTGGAGCTTTTAGGGGAAATATATTTTGTGCCTTTATATTTGCTGCATTGTCCATTTCAGCGGTAACTTCACAGTTTTATCTTTTGAAGGAGTTATCTCAAGGCCAGGTGGGAGAGGTACCATGTATTACCTCCTCATTCCCCCTTATCTTGTTCATTCACCACTGCGGGCCAGAGGCATGGAAAGACTGGCACAGAGTTTTCCAGGGAGAAATGTCTCCAACATATTTCACTGAAATGGGAAATTACCTTAGAGAAGCAACAGAAAATACAATAAATCCCATGTATTCCACATCTTTATGGGATCACCAGACACTGTACATTTATGACTATAGAGACATGCCGGTCTGCCATCCTCTCCTTCCTCTTTCCATTCTCTATTTTGTTTGATTTTCATCATTGCTTATTGTTCCCTCATCTTTGGGGTTTTTGGGTGTAGGGAGGGAGGGTTATTCTTTGTGACTGATCTATTGCAGCACTACCGCAACAGTCTGTTGCTTTCCAGAGCACTGTGAAATGTTCTCAGTGTGCAAATCCGATGAGAGATAACCTATCAGATATCATCTTAGAATCCTTTGAATTTGTTTACTTTATTCCCACTGGCACTGGGTAGTCCACGTATCATGACATGTGTTGCAAAAAATCTCTGAAACAGTGGTTGGTTGACTTCAGATGCAACTAACAGCAGAAGTCTCAAATGGAAATTACGCATTGTTTTACCTCAAATGGGGCTGGGTGCCATGCTTGCTCACGTTAGTGCTATGTTCATACTCTCTGCACTTGATTATGGTGACATTTTCTATTTCATATTCAGTAGACTGCAGAAGACAATAGAAATCAAGAGACCAGCATTTATTCCCCTTTAAATGGGAGATTGATCTTTCAAGTGCTTGGTAGGACTAATTGAACAACTAATTGAAAAAAAAGCATATAATGCTAGCAAGAAACCGTAAGGAAAGTTTTTGTTATGTGCATGTCTGTGTTTGCTAAACATCCATATCTAGGAACTGCAAAGATAGATGCTACTGAAAACTCTGCAAGGACTAGTCTAAAGGAGATGACACAGACTAAAGCTGTATTATTACAGTTGAATTATCAACACTGTTTAGCTTGGCTGGAGATGAGTTTCCTTCCTGACACGCAAGCTAAACAGAGCTGGTCACCTCTCCATAGAGGACTAAGACCCAGTTCCATCTGGGATCCAGGCTTCTGTTTTCATGACAAGTATTTAATTCCAGGTGCTGACTTTGCAGGTGTCTTCTCATTTGAGAGGCTTGAGCTGTCAGGCTTGAGAAAATACAATTCCAGGAGGAATATCAGAGAAAGAAACAAGCCATCACCTGGTGCACATATAGCATTTCCCCTCATCCTCCATCCCATTTTGCACCATCCAAAAGGGATCAAGAGATGGAAAGCAGCCCTGAAAGTCCATGTCTGTCCAGGCAGAGGAGATACCTCTGCTAGGGCACTTCTGAAGACAGTTGTAAGTCACCTTCAGAGGACAGCGTGGGGCTGGACTAGGAGCACACATGATTCTGGTGGGATGGAGCTATGTCTCCAGGGCTTCAGGTGTTGATAGAGCTCACTGAGAAACCCCCCCAAAACCACAGCCTTGTGCCTTTGCAAGAAAGCTGAGGGGCAGAGAGGGAAGACAAATACTCACTGTCAAGTTCACCCTCCTGCCCCACAGGGTTTATCAAGAGATGAGAAAATGCCAACTGGTTTTTGAAGTTGTTGCATTGCAACAGCTGCTTTATGGACCTTTCTGTCGACACTGGGTGTTGGGATACTTCTTTTTGGCCAGATTATTAATGACATGCCCTAAATGAAAGCATCAGGCATAACTTTAGCTTGGAAAAATTTTGTCTTTGCTAGATACGCAGAACCCTGAAGTACTGCAGAAAAGCCTCTGCAGTCAGGAGCCAAATACAATCTCCAGGTTGTCTCTGCAGCGGCTGTCAGTGCATTACACTAACGGCTCCTTTCTGCCTGCCCATACACAGACTTATTCCACAAAAGTGAGTTATTTTTCCACCGTCTACCTACAGTGTCTGCAACTGGCACATTATCAAAGTAGTAGCTGCTGCATACCCAGCTCTGAGAATATGTGTCACTAGTGAAAAAGTCCATTGCATCTGCAATATTAGAGGGACTATCCACGTGAAAGCTGAAAGTACAAGAGCTTTCGACATGTCTATTCAAACCAGCATTGTGTGACTGCATTATAGAGTTGTCATTTTTGGTTTTGTTACTCTGGAATACCTTCCATGCTTGGAGACAGAGCAGCTGAGGTGTTATTTCTAATAATTTTACTGTTGTTGTCTTACATCTGAATTAATACTTTCATTAACATTTAGACCTGTCATGCTCTAGAGAACATGCTGAGCTAACATGTTTTTGCATGTAGCAAGATTAAAAATCATGGTGCTTAAGCCAAGAGATAGCTTGATGTTAACTAAGCGTCATCTCCTATCCCGTTTTTTTGGCTGAATGGAAGCTCAGCAAACAGGAGACCTTTAGTAGAAGTGGCTCTGGCTGATATCATTAGGCATGGGCTGGCACTGATTTTACTCACCTTGAATATGTGCTCTTTATTTTCAGGTATGTTTGCAGGAGATGTATGCCTCTTAGGGTATTGTGTGTTTATAATCAGCAGCTGCATTGAGGACTGATGTATGTGCTGAAAGCTCACTGAGGCTTATGTGGAGATAAAAATATTAAAATAAAAACACTTTGGGGGCCGCAGATTGGAAGATGTTTTTCATTTTTATTCCTTACTTTTCCCAGTGTGATTCATGTGTTGCGTCTCCTGCATGAGCAATTTGCAATGTGGAGTTCTGCACACAAAGAAAAAGAAACCTGTCTTACAGAATTTTACGGAAGAACCACCCAACTTGTCCTGCTGTTATTACAGGTTTCCCAATTCACCAGGTACTTAGTGTTTCCCTTCTGCCCCTCAATTTAATTTCTCAGGTGTAACCTGGGGTGTTTGACAATAAAAGTTTGTTGTGGGGAAAAAAAAAGCTATTAAGTCCTTGAAAAATCTTTCATTTGGCTCTGTGGTATTAGTATTTCAGTATACACATATATATTTTTCTTCCCAGAATGAGCAAAAATGCTACGTGACATTCTGGTTGTTTTTCCCTCTTGGCAGTGCTGCTCGTTACAAGGAACTTTCCCAAGCGGTTCTGATAAGTATTAAGTATTTTCGTTAAAATTAATCATGTCATCTACCTAAAGCACAAAAAAGCAAACTTAAATAAATATTTTGGGTGAAGGAGGGGAAACATTCTGAAAACCCTCTGTGTATTTTCCTGGGATCTGATCTTTTATGATTTGTCTGTGAGCAAGCTGAAAGACTTTTAGCTGTTTCTAACTGGATCTTATTTTGCTTTACCGCTCTTCCCTGCTGTTTATTCAAAACTATAAGGGATCCTTGGATATTTTGCTATACTATTATTCAGTCAGAGGATGAAATGTCCATGGAATGCCAAGGGATTATTATAACAGTATAATTAGCTTGCAGACAGCTCTCTTCTCAACAGCTTTCAAAAGCTCTTCTATCCATCTCAGTTACCCAAGTAATTAATTAAACACAGCTGCAGACTAGAACAACTGTTGCAAAAAAAATGTGTTTGCCTTTTGCTTTTCCTGCTCACTTCTAGGCAGTAGAAGAAGAGGAAGTCACGTAGGAGCAGTTACGACAGCTAACGACTGTCTGCTTCGCCCCGTGGCCTGAAATCCTGTTGAGTTAAGTAGGAGAGAGGGGCAAAAGCATCTGCGAAGCACAGCACTTGCTGCAGCCAATTCATGCCTGCAGCAGGGGTGAATCTTTTAAAATCATTCCTAGTCTCATGTGACTATGTCCTGGAAATAACCTAAGGAGGAAAAGCCCTGAGGATCCTTGCCAAAACTCCTGTGTCGTGTCTTTTTTACACAGTGTTAGAAATAAAGTGCGTAAGTGGGAAAAATGGAATAACTGAAGCAGTCTGAGTTTGGAAGGGAACTGGCAGAAAGCTGGAGCAGGTGACTTTCAAATGTTCCTGGAAGAAAATGGTGCTAAAAAAAAATAATGCTGGAAATGGTGCCATCTTCTCAACTGCTAGATGTGGCAGACTTGAAAGTGCTGGGGACTTACAATAAATTCCTTTGGGAGAATTAAAGGGAAAGCAAACTGCTCAGCAAAATCACTCAAAACATTCAAGAATATCATGATCCATGGAAGAAAATTACTTTAGAAAGGTACATTTTCTGTCTAAGAAGCCAGCTACCAGGCCAGATGATTGAACGTTATATGACAGTTATATAATAAACGTATCGTTAAATATGAACAGTTAACACATGGACACGCTGAGCAGTACTGGGCAGCCATGTTATTCTTTCCTTTTAATGGCCTTTACCAGCCAAACATAGCAAAGACTGCAAAGAGAAAGTAACCGTGCCACTAACCATGGCCAGTATTACTTGGAGCCTTAGGAACACAAAGTAGTTAAGGAGGTAAAGACTGGAAGAGTGAATCACATTGCATCTTTGTTGTCTTTTCACATATCAGCTGCTTTCCCAGCAGAAAATGTAGAGAAGCACAAGAAGCAAGGGTTAGTCTTTTCAAAGGGTGTCTGGGGATGCACATGTGCTGTCACAGCCTTCCCTGTTTCACCATTACAAATGGCCTGCTACAGCAGAAAGTATTTCATGACCTCTGTGATTGCTTTTCCACAAAATGCCAACACTGTCAAGGAGTAAGGAAGCCCTGTACCCAGCGTTTGGCTTTTTTTTTTTTTTTGTGCAATGTGTTCAATGGCAGTGATTCTGGTTTAAAATGAAAAAGGGATTTGTCCTGGAAGGGGAAACCATTTATCCTCACAAGGCACAGGTTATGCAATGTGTGGAATGTCATCGCCCATGTCCCATCCAGCTTTCTTCACCCTCTACATGATGATGGAGGTCCTGCCTGCTTGGCCTGAATGAGTCAGGGACCATAATGAGGTTTCCAGAGGCACAGCTGCAGCCTATGGCTCTTTCCAGACACTTCCAAAGATATTTTAAGGGCAATCTAGACACATATACTTGTCATGAGCTCCTGTGCAGACTTGAGGCTGAAAGATACAATTTTAAAGGTCAATATTTGAAAGTAGATGTATAGACTGCAAATAAGTACTTGAAAGGCCTTTGCAATTTTTTTTTTGTGTACATGAGGTGGTAAGCATTGAAGACTTGCCTCTTGTCTCATACTGGCAACAGGACTATGAGAAAGCACAGTGCTGCTCACTGGCGAACAAAGGATACTGTAAATGAGATGTTTGGGAGGTAATGCCTGAAACAAAATCTAGGACTCTGGCTGCCTGTATAACGTACATATTATCTATATTATCTATTACTAGTGGTACTGAGCTGCATTATCTTACAGGAGAGGCTCAGAGAACACAGAATTAACTAACAAAGAAGAGGATAAAATGTCGAAAACAGGCCAAAATAAAGTGACGGCCCTTAGCAAGATTCTTCAGGGAAGGAGGCATTCTTCAAATAATGTAATCTCAATAGGTAGCTGGTATTCAAATTAAGCAGTTCTGGATTTTTCTAGGTATCACATGGGCAGCAGGAGGGAAGAGTGCCAGCTGCAGCAAACCATCACCTCACACCTTTTCTGGGATCCTGCGGTGGTGTGGCTAGCGGGAGTACAAGGCTCTGCTCTTTCCAGCCCTTGAGATGCTATGAGCTCTAGCAAAACCAAGGGTAGAGCAGTTTCCATATTCTTCAGAGCACATATCCTGCATTTTATTCAGGCCTTTCTTTAGTCAGTGTTGATGGTTTATGCTATTCCTCCTTGCTCTAAGTTAAAAAGCAGGCTATATCTGATCTTCGGTGATTTCCACTGTTACAATGTCATTTATGAGCTCTCTATAGATTTTAATGTGTGCAGTGACTTCCTTACAGGATGTGGTAATAGAGTCCCAGCTATCTTCTTACAGTGTTTCTCTTCAGGCTAGTTAATAAAGTCATATCCTGGAGGCTTAGGATAGTAACTCCACTTCTCTTTGTTCAGCATCCCTCATGTTCCTCCTTTATTTGTATTTAATTGCATCGTGTTCTAAGTGAAGGACCCTATTAATTCTGTTTCTTTTCTCAAAGTCTGTAAGGTTGATCAGTAGCCAGTTTCCACAATTTCTTTTCCAGCATCTCATATGTGCTACTTGGTTAACTGTGCCTCTGCCAGATACTCTTATTGCACCTTCGCGATGCACCAGTGGCTTGCTGACCGTAACCCTCATCATGATTCTCACCAGGTGGCAGGGAGAGCTTGATTCCCACCGCAGGCAGGGCTGGCTTGGTCTCCTACCTCCGTGTTTTGTCCCAGGTCAGGCTGAGTAGGATGACGGGCAATTATCAGTAATCACAATGCATGCCTCCTCGGGAAAAACTGCTCCTGGGTCTCCTACAGAGGAAGACCAGAGTGACCACACGGTGTCTGTCATCTCTTCCTGCTTCAGTCTCTCTGCTGCCAGGCAGAGAGCAAATAGAAGGCTGTCTGTGCGCCACACGTTTAGAATCATAGAATCATAGAATGCTTTGGGTTGGAAGGGACCTTTAGAGGTCATCTAGTCCAACCCCCCTCCAGTGAGCAGGGACATCTTCAACTAGATCAGGTTGCTCAGAGCCCCGACCAACCTGACCTTGAATGTTTCCAGGGTTGGGGCCTCCACTACCTCTCTGGGCAACCTCTTCCAGGGCTTCACCACCCTCATTGTAAAAAATTTCTTCCTCATATCTAGCCTAAATTTCCCCTCCTTTAGTTTAAAACCATTACCCCTTGTCCTGTCACAACAGGCCTTGCTAAAAAGACTGTCCTCATCTTTCCTGTAGGCTCCCTTTAAGTACTGAAAGGCCGCAATAAGGTCTCCCCGCAGCCTTCTCTTCTCCAGGCTGAACAACCCCAACTCTCTCAGCCTGTCCTCGTAGGAGAGGTGCTCCAGCCCTCGGATCACTTTTGTGGCCCTCTTCTGGACCCACTCCAACAGCTCCATGTCCTTCTTGTGCTGAGGGCTCCAGAGCTGGACGCAGTACTCCAGGTGGGGTCTCACCAGAACTGAGTAGAGGGGCAGAATCCCCTCCCTCGCCCTGCTGGCCATGCTTCTTTTGATGCAGCCCAGGATACGGTTGGCCTTCTGGGCTGCAAGCGCACACTGTTGGCTCATGTCCAGCTTTTCTTCCACCGGTACCCCCAAGTCCTTCTCCGCAGGGCTTCTCTCAATCCACTCATCCCCAGCCTGTATTGACAGCTACAACGGGTGATAAGTGTGTCACTGCCATTGTTTTCTCATTTCTCATCACAGAAATCAGACAGTTAGATTGGTTTAGGAGTTCAAAGAGAATTTCTGTATATTATTTTAAAGCACACTTTCTTCTTTTAGCTTCCCTATCTTTTTTTCCTGTTTTTTTTTTCCCCTGAGTTTCTTGCTCTCTGTTCAGGAGATGGACTCTTTGTGCCCCATTCGGTAACTAAGACTCACTAATATGTTGTTCTTGACTGTCCCTGACTCAAGTATTGTGGAAGTCTGGGTGGGATTTGGGTTTCTGTGTACAGTTCAATACTCCAGCTGACCTGAGGTATTCCAGGTTATATTCTACCAGGCCTGTCTGCTGATCTGGAGTTTCATTAAAAGGCTTTTCTGAACAACGGTAGATTATTTAGATGTAAATGTAATGAAATCCTTTCTAGAATCCCAATATTGTAGTTCTGAGCAAACTTGTTTATGTTTTTATATTAAATTATGACTATAGGAAGATCTGCTCTGGTAAAAACTGTAATTCTTACTGAAATGCTTCTCTGAAAGGCTTTAAAAAGAGAAACCCCAAGGACTGAAAACCAAATATTTACTTGGCAAAAGGGTATGCCAGCATCAATGCAAGGTTCTGTTGGTACTGATTTAACTATTTCCTACGGCAGACCTTCAGAGATCTCGCTGATACTGGCAGTGAGCACATTCTGGATTTGAGCTGCCTGCTGAGGCTGGCAGCTAGGACAGAGGTTACAGCAGGTTTTCTGAGCTGAAGGGTGTCCCAGATCATCCACCTTGCCCGTGTGGGTTACAAAGTGACTCTAGCTACTAACAGCTCTCAACTCAGATTGAACTGAAAGTCAAAGAAATGAAAGGGCTTAAGCCTGGTACCAGCACTTCAGGATGACTGCTCTCACTCTAAGCACATTCAGAAAACGGAATTTAGTGAATTCTAAAACATCATCCATGAATTAGCTGCAGGAGGTTCAGCTCAAATATGCTTAACTATATTTGATTTAATCCAAATCCCTTTTTAAAAAAATAAGAAAAACAAATATAAATCTATCACAACTGTTAGCCCTGTACTTACTGTTTGTGCCACTTTCTACCGGCAATCAAGGTGAAGAACTAAAACCTTGGGATGGATCCTCACTGTCTTAGCCATCCCATTCTCAATGAAGCTCTGTGACAATTGTTCCCTTTCCACTATGCACCTGCCTAGTTGCAAGTATTTCTTAGATTTCAACTTTTGCTCTCTACCAGACTGTGGAGAGGCATATTAAAAATAGGGAGAGCGTGGTCTTGTTAGAAAGTTCTGATCCAAATTTGTCAGCCCAGGCTGCATTCTCTTAAACATCTCCCTAACAGATTTTTTCTGTATCAGTATATCTAAGATTTTATTTGCTCTGCAGGAGGATCTTGAGGTCTCAACAGGTTGCATTAACTATGATACAGACACCTGTTGGCAGACAGACCCTAGCACAAAAACTTCTTAAGTTAGCAAGATAAGATAGAAAAAAGTTAGGTAAGAAAGGAAAAAAGAAGATGTACTATTCAAAAATATCAAAATGTGGAACAGAAGCACAGGGAGATCAGACGCCTATCCAAAATCACCCAGGAAGAGTGGCAGAGTTAGAAATTAAATCCATGTCTTCTGCACTGAGATCCAGAAGCACATGAGCAGGCTGACTACCATAGCATATACCACAGAAGATAAGATTTTATTGGGATGACCTCTGCCAACACTGAATGTTGCGTATGTCCCAGATAACACTTTCTGGAAGGTGTGCTCACCTGAAAGTGAAATTTTGGATCCTTTCTCCATATATTCTAAAAGAAATCAATTAAGCAGGCTGTATTTCAATCACGAGCTTGCTGCTGTTCACAAAACAGCTTAGGCTGTCCTCTCGTAGTTTATGATGTCAACAGACCCCTTGATTGAAATACAGCCTTGAAATCCACCTCTTTCTTCCAGACTCCAGTATATATTATTCTTGTAGTTTTTAAAGACAGCTGTGTGAATTAATGAACTGATCTGAGAATCGGAGTTGGCCAAGAGCGCCATTTAAAAGTCATGTAGATGACCTCATAAAAACTGCAAAGAATGCTTACAGCTTGCTTGTAAAACAAATCTATTCCTTAATAACTCCAAATGCCCACATAATTCAGTACACATTTTAACCCAAGTGATTGCTTCATAAGAGAAGATGAAAATTTCCCATGAAAAAGACATTTAACCGGTACAGGCAACTATAAACTTTAATTGATATTTCACAGTATGTACAAGTTTGCTCTCCAGGGAGTGTAGAATATCATTTTTGCACCTGCACTCTAACTGCAGTCTTATAGTATTTCAGCCATTAAACATTTTTCATTAAAGCACTTCATATAGAATTAGTATAATCTGATTTTAACAAAAGCATTCTATATATAGGTTTTTCACACCATATTAATGCAGAACTGTTAGAACTGGAGAAGCAGTATTGTGCAGGAAAACCCCAGGTTTCAATCCGCGGGCAGTAGTAGGGGTGGTCTGTACTCAGAGCATCATATTTGTAAAACATATTTATGGTAATGTACTTGACTGTATCCGAGAAGAAAGGTATTTCTAATAAATTAGGGTTTTTTCCACATAAATTGCTTTTTTGTGCTAGATTTCCCCAAAGAAATTGGGGAATCTAGTGAAATAGCAGTTTATGGTATAGCACAATGGTATCACATTCTTTACAACTTCCATCCTCGGCAGTCATAAAACCTAACAGTAGAAAGGGTGTTTGCATATTGGGCAGCAGAGGGAATATTTTTGGATGGCTATAACTTAGCAAATCTGCAGAAATATTTGTCTTATGGTTTGTATTTTATAGCTGTTATCTAGCTGGCAATCAGAGGTGAACAGCTGTGCAGTTTTAAGATGTATGATTTTAAAACAATGAACTGGAGGCCTTGCTAAATGGTTCAAATTAGATGTGGGTAGTAGCAAACATCACAGGACTTTTCACCTTGTGTTTGAGACAGAGATTGAAGTTGAAAGTGCTCTACAAACTCAGTGAAGGCAGCACCTCCTTAGTCATTTGTAAGAGACCCTCGAGAATATCTGCAGCACAGAGCTAAGGTTTCCTTGAAAATATTTTCTGGGATTCTGTGAATCTTTTACGTGCAGTATTTCCCTCAGATAGTTCTTGCAGGCCCTCACCCCAAAAACACTTTCCCCTTCAGAAAAGCCAAACTTCATTGGTATTGCTCTCCATACATTTGACAATGACTTTACTGTTTGAGCAAGGGGGGTAGCTCAAAAATGGAGAAAATAAGATACGTAGAAACCTGAAAGGGTACAGATCTCGGTTTCACAAAAGCCAATGAATGATGACGTTTCCAGCATACACAACCTAGGATTTGTACAGGGCTGCAGGGAATGATGGTTTGTCTATGCCTATGATGAAAATATGAGACATGGTTTGAGTTTATTAGAGGTACAGGGAGATAGGGTTGTTTTGTATAAAAATAACTCTCTCTGTGCCCCACAGATTCACAGAGGAGGTGTATGAAGGTGTAACTGATTGACTTTGCGATAAGCAGCTTCAGACCACACACAAGAATGGCTTTAGGCGAGGTTTTTTTGCCCATAAGAGAAACATAAAGTATAGTTTAGGATTTAGAACAGTACAGCAAACAGCATGCAAACACTACAGCAAAAACCTTTGGGAGGATGGTGTGGCACATTTTGCCCACCTGAACATTTCTGCCATCACTTTCTTCAGAAAACACCACCTTGCTCATGACGGGGAGTTGGTCGGATCTGTGCTTACAGCACTCAAAATAAACAGATAATTAAGATATTCTTCCTTCCATTGTCCTGAAAAAGGTCTTTACTTTCACAGCCACAGAGACATTGAGTGAGCTGTTATTTTGCTCTGGATTTAGCATCAGATAAACTGCTTGAACTTTACAACTTGCAGGTGATCTCCCCAAACACTTTGAGCCAAAGATCTCTACTGCACAGAAAAAGGTGCAGAAACAGTCCATGGGGTTGCATGATTGGGTGTTAGTTGTGCTCTTGTTGTCAGTAGTTTGTCCCTGGGCTTGTCTTACTCATGTGAATACTGAGCAGCCCTCATTTCCTCTTTCCCTGTGAGTATCCTCCTTCCGGATGAGCCAAGGTCTTGGGGTGTTTTTACATATTCTGACTAGCTATTTGTCCTTCAGGAACACTTATACCAGGTCACCTATCATGTTAGCTTTTTAGTAACAACTGTCTTTTAGTTGAGTTTTTAACTGGTATGTTAAAAACAGTGACCTTGCTAGGAACATTAATGGTCTATTCAACATGATAGATAGAAAGAGCTTAGGAGACTACTCACCTGACCTAACTCAGCAACCACAGGTCTAGGTTATGCTTCAGAGAAATCCCAGGACTTTTAACTCTACACCACCAGTGCAATCCCACGCTGATCACTTCATTGTCCAGGCGTTGCTGGGTTCCTGTGCATGTGTTTGGCAGACAAACAGAAACGTATCATACTTGTGAGATTTTTTTCTTATGTTGGCCCATTTTTCCCTCTGCAGGACAAGGTGAGGTTAGATTTCTAAAGCTATTCTGAGGCTCATCCAAACAAGATCTCTGGGTTTGAAAAGTGAAGCGCATGCAGCTAATGGCTGGTGGGGGAGGAGAATGAAATCTTGGGCAAATAAGATTTTAAGGTGCCTGTCAGGGCCCCAAGGCAATGCAGCTCGCAGGCTGCAGCCAGAGCAAGGTGTGAGGTGCAGCACTTCGCCTCCCTGAGACCCATGTCGCAATCTGGCTAAACAGCCGAAGTGGCGACATGATCGGTTACCGTACAGCAGAGAGGGGATTGCTAGGTGATTGAGTAAGGCTGGTTGTTGAGTGACGCTTATCCAGTAATATATTTGAAGATAATGGGAAACAGTTCCTCTCTCCTGGCTAATTTTGCCAGATACCCCTCGGAGAATGGCAAGGGGAAAAGACGGGGACAAAACAGAGCTGGGGGAAAACGTACTTTTGACATTGGTTCAGGGAAAGGATTCCAATTTTTTTTTTTTAATGCAATAAAGCAGTTGAATTTATTTTCTGGTGGAGGGCATGAAGCAGTAGTTAAAGAGGCTGGATGGAACTTCGGAAGCAGCACAGCAAGAGACCCTCCTGCCCTCCTCAATTTGGTGAGAGTCCCACCCTTCCGATCTGTGGTCAGGGACACTCACCATGGAGTTTGCCTATGGGCAAGAGGGTTCTAGTACCTGGGAGCCCAGGCAAACAACCCTTTTATAAATATCACTTATAAAGAGAGGAAGTTACACTCATTATTCATAGAATTTTCAAACAACAGAAAATACTAATCTTGTCTAGGAGGCAAGCCAAGCTAGGTGAGTTTAACTAGCAGTGCAGCCTGTGGAAGCCTTTGGGAGGTATTAAATTCAGGGCAGGGTTGTTTTGTTTTCTTTTCGCTTTCCATCCCACAACTGCAGATGAAACTGGTCCCCTAGAACATCACAGAGAAAATAAAATGCAGGAGAAAAATTCTAGGTCTTACCGCTGTTTATTAGCTCTTTGCCAGATAATATCTACTTCCTCTGGGCATAGCTTAAAGAGTATGCTTTGTGTGAAAACTCAAATGAAGAGCAAAACAACATAATAGCCATGGCAGCAAACTGGGATAGAGGATACTTGGCTGTATTGCATGAATCTTCAGCAAATCACTCTCCTGTCTCTGTTATTGCTCTCACCTCAGTCTGCTTTACCCTGGTAGATGATAACAGATGGAGACGATAGATGTCCAAGGCTGGGAGGGTCTTCCACTATGGGTTTGCATAGCAGGTAGAGCACAGAGAGGTTCTGATTTCTGCTGGCACATCTTGACACTACTGCCATGTAAATGTGCATTAGTCAGTAAAGCCTTATATGGAGGCTGCTGTGGAAAATCTTTGATGTTGATGGCTGATGGCTAAATTCCCCTTGACTTCAACAGAGTCAGGATTTTAATCCCACATTTTGGGGAAAAGGTTTAAAAAGAAACTTACCTTCTTTTTAGCATAGGTTAAATCTTAAATCATGTTCCAAAACAGATGTTACTATATGCAAGTCCGACAGGCTCTTGTTGCCAGCATTTATGCCACAGACAGCTATATTATTCTTTGGATGCTATTGTAAAGACAGAGACCAGCAGACTGGCCTCTTACTGTGCTCACATACTGTCTTGAACTTCATTTGCCAGGGCTGATATTTAGTAGGGCAGCGATAGCATATCGGTAATGTAGGGTGAACTGTATGATAGTAGGAGGAAAACAAAAGCTAAGAATCAAATAATGTGTTCATAACAACCCATTTTCCTTTTTAGTTGGGACATCCTTTTACTTGCAATTTTTACATGTCTAGAACAACTTCATTATTATGCTTGAAACTGAATTGATTCTGTACTTATTCCCATATTTCAAATGTTAATTTTTCTTAATTATGTGTGAAATGAGTTTATCTATGGAGTAATCAATCAGTTCTGTCCGTTTGTACAGTTCACATCTGTGATGGTAGCCACTTTTATAAATAAGACACAGTAAATTCCATAATCTGTGAAATAATTTTAGCCCAAATGAGCATTTTGTGCCCTTCTTTCATGGAGATTGTTTAAAACAAGGCACACATGTTTCAATAGTAACTGTACCCTTACTGAGAGAGGGAAGTTTTGCATACTCTCTTAAATCAATCATTCTTGCATATTTTAATAGGGCTGGGTATAGCGAGCTGAGCAGCTAATTTAAGGCCAGCTCTTTCTTTTCTCAGGATAGGGAATTTACATTTTCCCCTTTACCTGACTGGCCATTTTTTTTTTGGCTTTGGCCACAAGTTCCTGTAACATTCCTTACAGAAACACAGCTGCTATCTATTGAAATACAAGTCATTGTTCATGGATCACATTTATAATCCACCCTACCGGTGAGATGCATAATTGTATTTGCCACATGTGAAAGCAATTACAACATTTTGTATAGAAGAAATGCCTTCAAGTGTCTGCTTGGCTAACTAAGCCTAGCCAGAGTTGTGTATTTGGGAGCAAAGCTGAATTTTCTTAAAAGTAGCTGTTGATTCCTACTAATGGGCCAATATTGAGAATTTTAAGTATGTATACAAACAACCAGGCTTTTTGCCATACTGGTTTTCTTGCTACAGCCATTTTTGTCCATACCAAGCTGTTGGATTTCAGCTAGCATAGTTCTACTGATTCCAGGGAAGATATATCAATTTATTTCAGCTAGAGATCTGGACTAGGTTACATTTTCTCTTTAAAAATGAGAATTATTTTCTGTCCTTGCCTCAAGTCTTGTACATATCATTCTTAAAAGATGGGCTTCCCATTCCTGATATGTTTTTGATGAAAGCTACTTGTCAGGCTCTGATCTCACTTTCTCATGGAGTTTCTTAGTCTGTAGATTTATTCATAGGCTTTCCTATAAGTAGCTACATAATTTTAAAATGTCAGCAAAAAACCTGAAAAAGATCTCTTCCTCCATTAACAGAAATTCTTCGCTCAAGTCAAATTCACAGGGACTGTTCATGTAACACTTGTCCTGTTCAGTGTACATAAAAGCAAGAGGTTTGGTCCTCTACCCTTCCCTGCTTTTTTGAAAGCAAATATTCCATAATAGCATTTCTGGGGATCTTTTGCTCAGTGCTGTGTAAATCACCTCAATATTTTTAATAGGATTTTGATCACAGAACTTAATACCAGAGAACAGCTCTCCTATGTTAAATATGAGTAGGTCAAGGCTTTACATTTTAATGTGTCCTTTATGCTTATTCTGCTCTTCTGCTGTAACGATTCAGGGCATTAATATATCATGTTGCCACCTAACCAAGTATATGTGAACAGCTTTGTGGGGTTGGTGTTTTTTACTGTTCCATGAATCAACCTAAAAGAGCTTGCCACAGACACTGCCAAACTCCCCTAGGGTGACTTGGATTTAGATTCTCTTGGACTTTGAACTGCAGAGTGTTGAGGAGCTTAGAAATTCAATGGGAGCCCACTGTCTACCAGAAGTTAATAAAATGAGGCTTTTAGTTTACTCCTGTGGCAGAGCTGTGTGTTAGATGTAGTACTGAGGGGTTTCAGGTTTCCATCTAGTATCTCTTCAGTTTTATATTCAGATTAAACAGTAATGATGTAAAACACTTCCCTACTGCCAACAAAGTATTGCAAGAAGGAAATATTATTCATTTACAACATTAATATATATTAGACATGCCCTTGTACATGAATAAGGATTAAAGGTATATCAGAAATTTACTGTGTATATTCTTAAAACATACCCTTAATAAAATAGGGCATTCTTATTTCCTAGCAATCCTTAAGGCAAGCACGCACACTGCTATAGAGAAGCTGGGTGTCGGGGTACATATGTCCTACTCCAAGCTAAAGAAACCTGCGTTTTCTAAATCTGAGAGGCAAGAAATTCTCTGTGGTTTTCTTCAAAAAAGTGCATTCTGTAAAGCAAGCAAACTGCATATCCCTAGACGTGTCTCACTGGTTACCCAAGGAGGATGAGAATGAGGAGAATGAAAGACACATTTTCCATATTGAAAAAGATTTTTTGTTAACTAAAATAACATTGAATCATCATTTCATCAGAAACATTCTCACCTTTGTATAGTTTTCATGACAAACAATTACATGTGCACCTGCAAAGGCAGGCAGCTTTCAAAACTGGCTTCCCAAGTTAGTGACGCAGCTTTTCATTTTTTTCCCAAAGACTAACATCTGTCAGAGATCACCAAAGGCATCAGTGTATTACAGATCTAACTGTTCTGAGGCACAGCACTTAATTTTCCCTTGAGTAAACAAAGCCAATAATGGATAAATACTGTAGGATCAAATATCTTCAAACTATCAGAGTTGTGACTGCAGACCTTAATCCACATCAGAAGTGAAAAAGAAAAGAGAGCTAAAAACTGTGGCAAAAGATTTTTAATTGTTGGGGAGTTGGCAATGAAGATTAATGCCACTGCTGGTACAGCATCTTAGAAGGACTTTTTGAGTAGAAATACTGAATCTGAAGAGCTTGGTTTAAAGCATTCAAAGTTAGAGTTACTCAAATAATTATTTAATGAGCGTCTGTGTCATTTTAAAACTAAATTAAAAGTATTTTGTTATCTACATTTTCATTGTGAGCATAGCACTGCCTTGCCCTTTCTGCAACAATACGCTGGGCATACGTGCAACAGCTTGCTGCTGTGTTGCAGTTCCAGACAAAGTCTGGCATACAAATGAACTTGTGACACTGCTGCCATTTTAGTCTGCTGTTGCTGCCGTATCTGCAGAGCAGATTCCTCAGGGAAACAACCAGCCTTAGTTTATCCTTAAATTTAGGGTCCTGGATTCTCTGGGGATAAATATTCTAAATTAAGGCTGAGGAAACCTCATGACTGTTTGCATAACAGGAAGTAATATTTAAACAGGCAGTACTTTAAAGCCTAGTCAGCCAACTTCTATATAAAAAGGAAGTTTTTAAAAAAAAGAAGTTCAAAAATCTATTTTAAATAGCAATATGCATCCTTTGCAAAGTCATTTTTGTTGGTTTTAGATGTTGATACAGTGAGGGTGGAAAAAATTATGGGGAGCATGGACCTATGGAACAGTTCATTCAATAAGTCTGGAGTCTCCAGTGACTCCGTCTTCAAAAAGGCAGAGAAAAAGAAAAAGAAAAAAAACCTACACAAATTAAATATTTATTGTATATTCTCAGCCAGCAAATGCATATTTTTCAAGTTGGAAAGAAAGCGGCTCAATTTAAGCACAAAAAAATCTTATTTTAAAGTGAATGCTTTTCTTCAAAAGTTGTTTTTGTACTGGAATGACTTGCAGTGGTTTGAAAGTTAAAAGTTCAGTCTTGGCCATAGGTAGCTCTGAGTAAGGACTGTGTGTGCTGCCTCCTTGAGCAAATACTGACAGAAAATTAAAAGGGCATAGGCAATCTCATATTAAGAGTCACCCCGGGTGTGTGAAATCTGGGACAGGTAGATACAGTTTCTTTCCTGATCTTGCCCATTTGTTCCACAGGTAGGCACTGTCTGATCTGGCGTGTCGGAAAGGGAATGGTGAGTCTTGCCGAGAGCCTGGCAGGGATGCCCTCACTCT